>OX254023.1:13921284-14138784 GCA_946000715.1 Vitis cinerea var. helleri x Vitis riparia | reverse complement strand
AAAGCTGATTTGTTTCTTCTTTTGGTTTCTCATCTTTGCGACACAATCCTAGGTTCAACCTAAGTTTCATCTTCGTTCCTTTGGATTCTCATCATTGGGAGACCATCCTACTTTCTTTCTCAGTTTATTCCTTATTCATTTCATTTGGACACCAAGCTCGGTTATTTTCTAGACTTAAATCGTTTGTTCCTTTGGTTTCTCATCACTTTGACAACATTTTGCTATCTCAGGTTATTCCTTTTTCATTTGGTTTCTCATCATTGGAAAGTCATCCTAGGTTCTATTTAAGTTTAATCGTTTGTTCCTTTGAATTCTCATCATTGGGACACCATCTTTCCCATTTTATACTTTTTTCATTTCGTTTCTCATCATTGAGACATCATCATAGCTTCTATTTAAGCTTAATCATTTGTTTGTGTGGTTTATCATCATTAGGACACCATCTTAGACTCAATCTAAGTTTTTTCTTTTGTCCATTGGTTTCTCATCATTTGGACAACATCCTATGTTTTCTCTTAGTTTATTCTTTGCTCATTTGGTTTCTCATCATCGAATAAGCTTCCTAGGATCTATCTTAGTTTATTCTTCGTTCCTTTGGTTTCTCACCATTGGTACATCATCTTAGGTTTTATCTCAGCTTATATTCTTTGTTCCTTTGGTTTCTTGTCATAAGGCCAACTTCCTAGGTTTTATATCAATTTTTATTATTTGTTTTTTTGGATTCTTATCATTGGGACACCATCCTTGTCACACCCCGGTTTTTAGAACTTCACAATTGATATACAACATAAGTGCTTTAAAAAAATTTGGGGATACAAAAATTTAAATGTTGGGTTCCTGCTTGATTTTGTCAAAAAGGGAATGTGGAAACCGGTTATAAAGAGGTATACATCTTGTATTAAACTATATAACTATTAGTTAACAAAATATGATCCATTTCACAAAAAGAACTTGTACTATGTTACTTTACATATATATGGTTCACTTTGGGTAGCCCATACTACAAGTATACATGACAAATATACATTACACCATTCCTTCAAAAAGATTGAGTCTTTGTATGATACAAAGGAAAAGCCTCAAAACACTTTCAATGCGAGCAAACAACATCCAATCAACAAAAAAGCAATGCTCAGGAATTATTTCCAGCATAAATCTTCTCACCTGCATCTAAAGGTGGAAGGGATAGGGTGACTTCAAACCTTAGTAGGAAAGTTTATAACCATCCTAAACATACCCTTAAAAACCTTGAATTAAACGTATAATAGCATTTGTGATAAACATTTTATAATCCTTATCAAATATGCTATGTCAGACATGTATGCATGTGTTTGCTGGTTTCATCTCTGCTTTTCCTCATCCATCCTTTCACAATTGATAACCCCCAGCAATGTACACACCAGATATCAATGCTCCACAAGATACTCGGTCAATATAATAATATGATTATTTTGGGACTATCACCCAAGGGTAAATCATACCCCGTGTCTTATTGGACTTATACCTAAGGGAATGACCAACCCCGTATCTTTAGGGACTAAAACCCAAGGGAAGAACCAACCCCATACACCCACATCGGAGTGTCTTCCTCGAGGGCTCTAGGGACTTTCACCCAAGGACCCATGGTCCCACATAAACAATGTAATACCTAGCACTAATGAATTAAATAGGCAATAATGATTATCTTAGTACTTAACTTTAAATGTGCTTAATTAGATGTTAAAACTAGTTTTACTATTAATCCTATTTAATTATGAATTAAAATTTGATTAAGGTTAATTGAGATTAGTTATTGACTTAATCATGCTTATTAGGTTTTTAGGGGTTGATTATAGTTTTGAAAACCTAGAGGACTAATGGGCAATTATGGGTTTTTTTTTTTAATAACTTGAAGGACTAAAGTGCAAAATTGGGAAGTTGCAGTTAGTGGAAGCCAAGTGGCATGCCACCTCCTACTTGGGTGGATTGGTGGCTGCCACCTCCTACTTGGCTCCATGGAGAGCTATATAAGGGCTTGCAGCTCGTTTTGCACTATTTTAGCTGCAGCAGCTTGCGTTAGAGAGAGAATCTTAGAGAGAAAGTGAAGATTTGAGATTAAGCAAGTTGTTTAATTTAGTAATTTTGGTTTATTTTAGTTCCTAATGGTATGCTAAAACAAATTAACGGTAAAATTTGTGTAAAAAATGAGTGTAATGAGCTATAAACATGTTTTAATTAAAAATCACAATTAATTAGGGATTAAAGTATTTTAGCTTAAGTATTTTATTAATGGTAAGATTAGCATAAATCTTGTTTAACTGAAAAATTGATTAGTGAACATGTGATTAATTAGGTTATTTGGACACTTGGGATTTGTTAATAGGTAAGGCTTGCTTTCAGAAAATCAAAGCAATTAGTGTTTAGTAATTAGTTACGGAATATTAATATGTATTGTAAATATTGTTTAAGTCAATTCAAATTTGATTTGAAAACTTGTAGGCATGTAGATTAGAGAATATTAGAATTAAAAAAAAATTAGCAACAGTAAATTGTTTAAATTTTCATCATTTGGAAGTCTAAATTATGTGTTTCATTTCAGTTCCTTGTATTAGGTAAAGATTGCCTACTTAGAACAATCATAGAGGGAAAGTCCATGTAAGGTAGGGAATTTCATGCTATCCCATAGTGTATCTAATTTCTTCTCTTGAAACATTTATTGGAAATTTCATGTCATTTCTATGATTTCCTAAAATGTTTTAATGTGTCATTACATCTCAATTTATTGTGTTGAAATGTTACATTGAGATTGGAAGGCATATTGTATGAAGATTCATGTTTCTGTGTCGTGGAAATGGTTCATGGTGTGGTTGCATTGACAGAAGGATATGGACTAATTTGATTGGTGGGAAGTATTTATGCAATGCTACAGACATTATCTTTATATATATTGTTTATGTTGGACCGTGGGTCCTTGGGTGAAAGTCCCTAAAGCCCTTGAGGGAGACACTCAAATGTGGGTCTATGGGGTTGGTCCTGCCCCTAGGTTTTAGTCCCTAAAGACATGGGGTTGGTCCTGCCCTTGGGTATGAGTCCCAAAAGACACAAGGTATGACTTGCCCTTGGGTGATGTCCCAGAATAGTCATTATTATATTGATCGTGTATCTTGTGGAGCATTGATATTTGATATATAAATTGGTGGGGGTGAATAGTTTATCAATTGTGAAAGTATGGACAAGGAAAAACAAAAATCATTAGGGCTTATTTAATTCATTAGTGCTAGGTATTACAATATCAGTTTATTCTTTGTTTATTTTCTTTCTCATCATTGGGACATCATCCTAACTAGGACTTTGTATTTGAAGTTGAAGGTTTTTGCACCAATGTCACGACCCAAATTTCGGGCAACCCAAAATTTGACCCGTGACCCCAGGTCAAAGGTTTGACCCTAAGGGTTCCTCCTATTCCACGTTGGTAGTCAACCAAAACACTCTGGATTTTTTTTTTTTTCATACATCCCACTAGAATTCTCATAAACTATAATATCTCAAAACTACTCAAAATAACAAGATTAAATAAATATTCATTATAATCCAAAATAAAAGTTCCCAATTAACAAATTAATCAAAATAAAGCTTCATAACAAATCCATGAGTCATAATTACTAAAACAAATCCCCAAAATCCAAAAAACAGATTCACGACCCTGATCCTTGGTCATTTGGTTATTAGAAGAGGCCTTCAAATTTTTTGCACTTGCTATTCTCCATAATAAGGAGCATATAATACACCATTTAATCAGATTTTTTTTTTTTTTTTTTTGAAAAATAGCAAAGTACCTCTCTTTGAAGTATTACAAACACCAGCACCTTGACTTATATTTGTTCCTATTTTACCCTATTAAACAACAAGAAAATTGCCAGTACTTCATGGCTGCAGGCAAAGGATAAAAAAGGATGAGAACAGAGGATGCAAATATTTTGCCCTAACAACACTACTTTGGCATTATGCTGAACACATAATAGGGTGCAAGCAATATCAGAGAGAGAGGGAAGAAGGGGGGAGGATGTTATGTTGTTGCATGCTCAAATTCATGTCCCCTTAAGTTACCTTTGCTCAAGCTTTGAGAGATAAATGAATTACCCAAACCACCTTGGGATTGTTAATCAATTACTCTTTGTTAGTGAAGCTTCACCCTTTCCAGTTGAGTAACTGCTGTATTTTCCTTTAGCAGATTTATGCCTCTTTTACTTATTCCAATGCAAGTTTCTCCCCTTACTAAACACCAATTCCTTCTTTCTTATAACAAACATCGGTAGTTTGTGCTACAAACCTAGTCTAGTTAGGGCTTACAGGAATTATTCCGCTTGCCTTTGTCCTTCTAGAAACCCTTCAGATTCCCCTTTATATCAAAAGGAATATAAAATGAATAAAGACTTCTAAAGCATCATACTACAAACCTTACCAAACAACCACCAAAATCAACAAATGCTAAAGAAGAGGAGCAATTGAAATAACTTTTAAATCACTTGAATTGCTCTGAGCAGTCCCTTTGTTGAATTGCACAGATTTCCTCCTGCAGATAAAGGTTAAAAAAACACAAGTTAACAAAAAGGCTTTCTCTTCCAAGCAAAATAGCCATAATAGGGATACCTAAGGGAGACTTTTATTCTCTTGGGTACTAGAAAATTTCAAACCTAAGATTCAAGAATTCTAACCTCCATTCTTCACCTACACTATCTTAGAACCCAATCAAATAGGCTATGGAAATTGTCAGTCATAAATGATTGCTAATTGGGAATTAGAGCCCAAGAATAGTAGAATCTCCACTAGACTGAGCTTTACAAAACCAATTAGGTAAATTAAGATGGTTTTTTTTTCTTTTGTTTTTCCAATTTTCAGTGAACAAAAACATAAAACACGAGACTCAAATTTTCATTTTCCTTTTCATTTCCTCTATTTTGTCTGAAATCTATACATTACTAATTCAAAAGTTGGTAAAATCACGCACCTTGTTGGGATTAGGGTCTCTCTCATGGTTCTACTAAAAAAATTGAAAACATAACATTGAATTCTGAGATAGCCATCAACAAAAACTTATTGTTGAAAGCCAAATGATAAACATCAAACCAGTACCAACAGAATCACGGGAACCAACATTAACCCTCTCATTCTCAGAATAAACCTTGAACTTAAGCCAACTGTTTGAGAAACAGAGCATCCAATTAATACATGAGAATATAAAATTTCTCATTATAGAAACAATGTAAAATGTACCACTCTTTAGATTTTTTGGATCTCCTGCAACTTGACTTGAAGCTGCATTCAATTTTCCCTACATTTATGGAGACAAAAAGTTTGATCATGATTCAAAATAGAGGAAAAGAAAAGGAGTTAGATAAGAATAAGAGCTGATATGTACCTTGACAACCACCATTTTGTTTTTTTACACTGTATTTATCATAATCTTCTGATGATCCAATACCCTACAAAGCAAAAGCAACATCCAGTTCAGGTAGTCAACAAAAATTAGGGTTTCGGGGAAATCGTGAAAAAAATTCTTCCTCATAACTAAACAGTTTTCGTTAATGACCTACTAGGTTAGCAATCCTAGTTGCGGAATAGTTTCCAAATATGATCTTTTTTGTTGCTGAGAAATCAAAGGAAGGGAAAGAAAAAGAGCAGGAATCTTGGAAACACCCATTTGAAAGGCGAGAATATACTTGCAAGTTTGTGATTTCCTAGAAACTTAAGGACAGGAAAATATAGATTTTCTCGGCAACCAAACGGAAAAAATAAAAGTTAAAAAGAGTGCAGGAAAAAAAAGGATAACAAGAATGGTGATCTCTTGTAGACAAGATGAGGGTGAAGAATGGTGAGCGCTGATTTGAAATAGTAGAAAAATCTCCTATGATGTTCGCGGAAACCAGAAAAGAATAATGATGCAGGTGTGATCTTTTGTTCTCTCAGAAAAATCCAAAGGAAAATGGCGATTCCATCCTCGAATATGAAGATCCTGAAGCTCCAAAGATGGGTGTCTGATGATCCTTACTCACTGCCGGTGGATTGCAATGGTTGTGATGAATATTGCTCTCCGATGACAATGAACTCTAATGGCGGTGATGACTCTTTATAAAAGAACCAGGGAGCTTCAACGGTGGTGAACTACTCCGGCAGTGATGAACTCCATAGATGAACCAGCAAGCTTCATCGATGGTGAAATACTCTGGCAGCTATGAACTTGCCTTTTTCAATGAGAATTTGCACTCCTTTAGAAAACACCCAAAAAGTGACTCCCTATGTAGGTGATGAACTCTCCTGCTCCAAAAAATGCCAAAAAAGAGACTCTATACGTCGGTGATGAAGTCTCATATCCAAGAATGCCAAAAAGAGCTTTTCCGTCGGTGATGAAGTTTGTTTTTTCAGCCTCAAAAGTCTCTGAAACTACAACTGTTACTCCATTGCCGATGTGGTGTGCATGCTCCCTTAGCAGAAAGATTCCTTTCTGGAGACTTCCCCAAAAATGACCTCTTGAATGCCTGGCAGTTCAAAAACGTGACTGGCAGTAGCTTCCTTGCATGGCCTGTGGTGATGCTCCCTCACGTGAGACTCTTCCCGAAACCAGGGATTGAAAAATCGGAAAATATCTACGATATTTCGGAGAAATATCGGATATCGGGTGGCACCGAAACGATAATCGTCACCGATTATCGATCGACGGAAAAATCGGCAAAAAATTGGCAAAATCGCCGATATATCGGAGAAATATCGGTGAAGCACCGATAAATCGGAGAAAAATTGCGGGTGGATCTGACGCACGGAGCAACCGGAGGAGAATTTCAAAAAATCGCTGAAAATATAGCCGATATTTCGGTATTTTTACCAATTTTTCGAAAAATTTCCCGATATTTCCTACCGGTACATCCCACGCACAGGATACAAAATCTGGCTCAAAAATCGTGGATTTAGGGTTCGTGAAATTTAAATCCAATGGCACAACAACAAAGAGACCCTTAAAACAGATCCAAAAAACACAAGGAGTAAAAGAAAAGCAAATTTTTTGGTTTTCTTTGGGGGTTTTGAATGGATTTTCTCGGAAATCAAACGAGAATGAATTTTCCCGGAAATCGAATGGGGGATGGATTTTCTTGGGAATCAAACGAGGGTTGCAAAAAAACATAATATCAACGTGATTAGATTAGTACCTGCGAGGATTGAGAGTGGCAGAGGAAAATAGGTCTTTTTTAGGAATTCTCTCGGCTAGAGGGCAAGTTCAGAAGTGCATGGCCCTTTTAATTTTTAGATTTAGTAGAGGTAAAAAAAAAAAAAAAAACAAATCATGAGAACAATTTTCCTTTATCCATATAAATAATTATAAATTATCGAATTTTATTTTGATTATTAAATAAATTAATATTAATAAAAAAACTTGTTACTATATATTTTTAATAAAATTTTAAAAATTAAATCTCAAATAAAATATTTTATATAAATTAATTTAATTTTCATTTAAAATATAATAAAACATGTTTTAATAAAAGTATTTTAAAAATTTTTAAATAAATATTATCTTCAACTAGTTGGGTCCTCTTCATCTAACAATATAATGAAACTACATCGATCTCTTCCTTAGTATAAGGACTATTGTAATCTCATATGTATTATATTTATGTATAAATTGTTTTTATTTAATAAAATCAAATATTTTTTAATTCAATTCTAACTTTATACACTTTCAAAATTCATATATATTATTTTTAAAATTCAAATATCGAATCGACCAATATATCTTTTTATTCACGATACTTTTCTTCTTAATTATATATATGTCAATTGCACTTACAAGATAACTTTAAAATGTGTATTTTTACTTATTTTATCATTTTTTGAAGTTTTTTCAAGCATTCCTAATAATTTTAAATAATTTTCACTCTATCGATATTTGTGAAAAAATATTCACCGATATTTCTCCGATATTTCCGATATATCCGTAAAATCGAAGTACCGATATATCCGTAAAAACCAATATTTCAATCCTTGCCCGAAACCATCATGAGGTCATGTCCCGGAAGAAAATGGATCCTTTTCAAAAGTCTCATCGTCATGCCTAATGCATGTCTCCATCTCACCCAGCGCATGTGTGATAGCCATCCAGAATGCACATGCCTCTAACCTTCTGGAATCTTCTGGATCCCATGCATGGAGGTCAAAATTGCAGCAGATTTTCCATCATGAGTGAAATAAATGCCCTTCTATGCATGCCTTGGCCATTACACACATATTCATCCTTATCTCATCCAAGCACCAAAATAATTGCAAAAAATAGGGCTTGTTCTTGGTGTTTTTAAAAATTGTTTTCAAAATAGAGAACAAAAATAGTTTTTTAAAATTTTTAAAAAACTAGAGTGTTTGACATGATGTTTTAAAACAAAAAACAAGAAGTTTGTTTGAATGAAGGAATTTGTATTGTTTTTAAAAACAATGTATTATTTTTATTTTACAAAAATTTTATAAAATTAATTTCTAATAATATGAAATCAAATTCAAGTTAAGTCTTATTAAAAAATAAAAATTAATTTCACAATTATATATAAGTTAAAGATAAATAATTTTTTTTAAAAATTATGAAACAATTTTTTTATTGTAGTGAAACAAAAATTTCCATAAGATAAAAACAATTTTAATATTCATTTTTAATACAAGTCAATTAAGTACTTTAATTAATTTTTAAAATTTTTTATTTGATCATGATTCTTATGTTTTTTTTAGAAACTTTTTTAATGTTAAAGAATCAAAAAAAGTTTTTTAATGTTTTATAAAATTAAGGATATTTGATGAGTTATTATTATAAAATGATTTTAAAAATAAAAAACGAAAAGACTTGTTCGGATAAATTATTATTATTTTTTTAAAAAATATTTTGATTTTGTAAAAACATTTTAAATTCAATTTATATAATATTAATTAATTAAATTTAATTGAAGTCTTATTGAAAATGAAAATAATTTTTTAATTAAAAATAAATTAAAAATATATAGTTTTTAGTAAAACATAAATAGTAATATTATAATAAAATCATAAATTATATTTTAAGTAGAAAAAAATACTATTTTATTACATGTAAGAAAAAAGATATTTTTTTTATATTAATAAATTTATGGTATTAAAGAGTTTATTATTTTAAGTTTTAAATTATTTTTAAAAATTAATAGAAATTGAAAAATAATAATTCTATGTAGAAAAGAAATAATAGAGTATATGTGCCCTAGGGTTTGTTGTCTACCTTCTTTTTCTTTTTTCCTTTTTCCCAAAATCTCTTTGATTTTGTTTTGTGGACATTTGGTTACTAAGAAATTTTAAGGAAAGAAAAAAGGAAAAGAAAATGGAATTTTTGCATTAGCATGTGGTTGGATAAATATTTTCAATATTTTGGTTTGTTTTTCCAACTATCTATCAAATAGTAATCTGAGTGATATATTTCCTTGGAACTCTTGTGTATGAGGAGATTATATCCTTTATTTGGTCGTCGAGAAAAGGAGGAGATATATTGCATTGCATTATGGATCAATAGTGCTACTATATAATATATATAGTTCACATATCATGTATAAACAGATGCCATTACTATCAATCAATTTTTATTTTTTTTAGGGAGATCTATTAAATCTCTTGGCTCTTTACTTGCCCTTTGAGTACTCCTTCAATCTATTATCTCTTTATTCAATTATCCTTTGTTTGGGTCCCAGGAAAACTTAGAAAATGAAAGCAGAGTCCCAACCCTTTTCACTACTATTTGGCACCGTAGGAAACTAAAACCTCTTCATTTCACATAGGTCTGAATTGATGAATGTCATAGAATTGGAGGTAGGGAAAGACAACCAGCATCAATACCATCTCCAACATATATATATATATATATATATATATATATATATATATATATATATATATATATATATATATATATATTCTTCACTGTGCATATGCACCTGTATAGAGAAAAGGCATCATGAATGAAATTTCTTATCTTATAATTGTCGAAATCACAATATTTCCCATTAAATAATGAACTACTAGATGTAAGAGGTGAATAATGTCATCCAAATGATTCTATGTTATTCTGTTTAATAAAAAATCTAACCACAGTAATATTACATATTGGTTTGCTCATTACTTTATTGATTTACAATTAAGAGATTCCAAAGTTGGATTTATATCAAGGTTTATCCTCCGCATTGAATGTTATTTTTATTTTTATTTTTCTTATGTTTTGTATGTTAAATGTTGGAAATTGGTGGTATCTGTTGCTTAAATTAAAGAATAGAAATAAAATTCTTTGATGAGCCTTGAACTGTGCCAACACAGACAGTTGATGTTAGAGAACATTCTTCCTTTTTTTATTTTATTGTTTTTACATGATATATATATATATATATATATCAAATATATTATTATAGATAATTTATAACAATAATATAAAATTATTTAGATTATTGTTATAATTTTTTAGAATTAACTAACCCACATAGAGCACTGCCCTGGTGCTATGGCTCCTTTGTCATTACCACCCATCCTAAAGGTCCATGGTTCATTGAGGGTGATCCAATGCTTTATCCGGTCACCAAACTCTTTGAAGCAGAGCTCTGAAAAGTCTTGAAGATCATCTCTGTTCTAGAAATGTTTATATTTTTCATATATATCATTGAGTATAGATGGTAAAGAAGGTAGAATTTGATTTACTTATACAATGTGTGGGCTTAAAAATCCACCATACTCATCTTCTAGTGCTTGTAGAAGATCCCAGTGAAATAGTGTCACATAGGGTTGTAGACCTACCATAAGTAGAGCAAATTTAGAGCTGCAATGTAGTAGTTCAATCCAAGGAAATCACAAGACCTTTTCAGCTTTATAGATTAGTTAGAAGTGAACTTTGGCAGACATAGTCCAACAAAAGCATGCATGTTGTAGGGATAGTCGCCATAAGTTAATGGATTCATGAACCTGTTAATGTGCATATATAGAATAATTAATTAATTAGTACCCATTGTAATTGATAACAACTTAATTAATTATGGTTTGGCAAGGTTTAGGGGTGCAGTTTTTGTTGAAATATGTACGTATGACCATCTAAACATGAAATCAAGGGCTCTTGTAGCTGCCCTTTTATCAATTTTTTGGTTGGAGTAGGCACCATCCAATGGCTCCCCAATGTCGTCTCAATATCCCTCCTTTGAGTTGCCTACACAATTAATTCATAAATATAACTTTCGCTAGTTAAATAATTTACCCTATCGATGATCATAATATTAATTTATTGATTCATTACATATATTATTATTTTCTAATCATGCCAATATCAACAATGGTTTTTCATTGTTACTAAAGATCTATCAAAATGTGAATATCATTTGGCAAATAAGTGTAACCATGCATACAATACTCTTGGTTTTTCTACATGCAATACTCTTGGAAAAGCTTAATACTTGTTACTTAAGGACTTAAGTTAACTTTAAGTTAAATTATACTTAAATTGTTAACTTAAAACTTATTACTTAGTTATTACTTTAAGTATTAAGGTTGTTTGATAAGATTAACTTAAAATTTATTCTAAATTATCAAATTAACATATTTATTCTCATTAATTATAATTAGGGTAAAAGAGGTCAAGAAACAATGAAGGTCATAAAGTAACAAAAGATATCATGGAGGTAACTAGGATAAATGAGAGCAAAAAAGTGAAATTAAGATGTGGACTTAAAAATAAGTTAACTATTTTTACTTATTACTTAAATTATTTTTTACTTTAAGTCATACCATTAAGTTATTTTATCAAATATACTTAATTAACTTAATAACTTAAATTAAGTTATTAAGTCACTTTAAGTTATTAAGTTGTTTACTAAATACCCACTAAGTCGATGACTTAAAATTATCAAACCTTAGGTTATAATACATTTAGAATGCTAAAGATGGAGAGACTAAATACACTAAACATCATATTGCATTTTAGGCTAGTAGCCCAAGTTGAGTCCAAAATGATGCTTGACCTATCACATCCAAACCCAATCCAACCCTACCCAACCACTAGCATTACATCCCTAAGCTTGGGACCTTTGGGTACTAATTAATAAAGTGTGACCAAATAAAGTTCATCATCATATTGTAGAGGAAGGAGAGAATAATGACCTTTTGATAGGAGCTCATTGATGAGGTTGTTATAGAAGTTGATCCCTTCTTTATTTATTCTCCCACTTTTGCACTTGAGTTACAAAAGTTTCTAGTTTTTTGAAAGAAAATAAAATGACCTTACACATTAGTTGGAAATTAAGAGATCAATTTATAATTGTTAAACAAAAGTAATATTGTTGACCTAGTTATAGTATTTCTTTGATAAAATTCAATACATAAAATCTTTTTAATTTAATTTTATTATATTAAATTGAGAGTAAGATCCTATAAAAATGTTAATAATCAACCTAGTCTTATTGCATATTAGATAATTTAAAGACTTTTATTAAAACTTAGCGTTACTTGAAATAAACATAAAATCTTTTAATCGCCCATATTCTACAAATATTTAAAAGAAAAAAGAACATATATAAATATTTATGTCACATGACCCCTTGAGATCCCTAGATATAAGAAATTGCATTGAGAACTAATTAATATGGCATAATATAGATGAATTTTAAAGTTATGAGAATTGATAAACTCAAATTGAATATTGTCATAATATGGCATAATATACACTAGGAATCACAGTATTTATATTTATATGAGAGTTAATTATTCTAGTAATGACAAAATATCATGACTTTTAATAGCCAAAAAACTAGGACCAATGAGTTAAAAAGTAAAAAATATCTATACGTGATAATAGATGATGACATTCATATCTATGTAATCTTAATAGATGGAGACACATATATTAATTTGAATAATCAATTTATTCTTTTATTTGATCCAAAATTTTATTTAATTAATTAGATTTTAAAATGTTAAAGCTTCAATGTGAAAAGAGACATTTTTTTAATGAAATTTTCATTCAAAATCTAGCTACTGTTATGATCAGAAAAAGATTATGTCGATATGAATTAGACAAAAATGAGGCACTTATCTAAGGTCTCAGTTACATTTCTTGATTTTTGAATTAATATGATCTTGAAGATTATAATTTAATCCACATATTGAAGGCCTCAACCATATATATATAGACAAATTTTGCAAAAGAAGACAAAAATATTGATCCTTTGCTTATGTATTGAGATACATCTAAAAGGGAGAAATATCTTTTCATTATTTGCTCAATTTTTGAAGGATTTTCATCAACCATGTACTTAAAATTTGTTTAGGATTATTTTACGATGGAGGGTATGAAGTTGTCATCTTAATATGTTGTCCATTTGGAAATATTACGCTTTGTTTGATAAATATTCTCAAAAACAGTTATTGAAAATAATTTTTGAAAATTGTTTTATTACGTTTTGTAAGATAAAAGTATATTTGAGAATGTGAAATGTCTTTTAACCTTTTTTTTTTTAGATTTTTAACTATAATTTAAAAGTAATTTTTATTTTTAATACTTTATTTTTAATGATTTTTCATATCTATATAATTATTTTTTAAAACAACTCTCATAAAATAAATAAAAATAACTAAAGAACTATATATTTTATAAAAACACTTTTTTTCTATTTTTAAGAATAGAAAACTGTTTTCTTTTTTTTTTTTATCAAACTTATTTTCATGTCAGACAAGACTTTATTTTCCACATCAGATTTTTCTTCAATTACGTAGACCATAAGCACTAAACTCATAGCTTTGATCTTGGTACTCATGTTAATGGTGGGGTCCCATTTGAGAAAGGGTCCTAATTAACCTTTTGGCTTGCTTTTTGATGATCCTTTGACCAAGAAAAGTAAATACATATGATGTCAATACATATGACCATGACCAAGAAAAGTAACCCTAATACTATGATGTTAATATCAAGATCAAAGTGTAAGTTAATGCTTAGCTTTTCAAGGATTGTACTTGAGCGGGGCACACCACTATGCTGGATCCTAAAGTTCCACTAGAAACAAGACATCTTGTCTTCCAAGTTGATGTTAATGACCGGATTCTAGCTTTTCTTAGGTATGTATATTCCATGTACTTAAATTTGTTTAGGATTATTTTAGGATGGAGGGCATGAAGTGTTGTGATATTTATTAGGTGAATGGAAATTAAGACATACCATTTCAATTAGACACAACTCTTCCTAATGGACAAAACTTGTGTCAAAGGATATGTCAAGTATTTAAGACACATCTCTTCTAAGAGTCACTAGAAAAATCTATAAATAACGCCCCTCCCCGTTTTTATCATGATATAAGGTAACTTTGTATGCTGTTTGAAAATTAATTTAAAATTTAAAAATTTTAATATCTAGTAATGATTTGAAGAAAATTTTGTTTTTCATTCTTAAAGAATTTTAAAGGTCATTTACGTGAGTTTTGTGATTTTTTTATCAATAATTTAAGTTAAATATGAAATAAAATAATTTAAATTAAATTTAGAAGTTTTCTTATAAAATGAAAATCTATAGTTTCACAATAAATGATCTCTTTTAAATAAAATAATAAATAAATGTATAAATGTATAAAAAAATATATGATATAAATAACTCTTATTATAATTATCTTAAATAAATATAAAGATTTGATCTTACTATTTTAAATGGAAAAAACTGATGAATTATTTTTTACTATATTCAATAAGATAATTTAAATTAAATTTGAGAATTTTCTATATAATTTTTTGTTATAAATTATCTCCTTTAAATATTTTTTCTTTTAAATAAAATAATATATAAATGTATGAATGTATAAAAAAATATGATATAAATAACTCTTATTATTATTATTATTATATCACAATATGAGATTATTTAAATTATTTTTTTATTTTTTAGAATTAGCTTAGTTTTTAATTTAATTTTTATTCTAATAATATATATTAATTAATAATTTACTAAGGTAAAATGTTTGAAAATTAATTTTAATTGTTAATTTTTAATAAGTGGTAATGATTTGGATATGTTTTTCAATTAACGTAATTTTCATTTTTATCATATATGTATAGTCAATAATTTATTAAGATAGGTTTGTACCATATCAATAATAATTTAATGTTTGAAATTAATTTTAACATACTAATGATTTGCATCAAATTTCCATATCATTCTTAAACAATTTTTTAAAATCATATAGGTCAATGAGATCATTTAAATTCAATTTGAAAGTTTTCTATGTATATGTATTTTTTATTTTTTACCCTTGATAAATTATAGTCATCAAATAATTTTAAATATTTTAAAATTAACTAAAATAATATAAATAACTTTTTATCATAATTATATTTCTAACTCATGCTCTTTTTTAGGTAATACTAAAAATATATTTTTTCAAAATTCTAAGAGTAAAATATTAAATACAAATAAATATAAGTATTGATAAATGTTTTACTATAAATTTAGAATTATTTTATAAATTTGAAATTTATTTATTTATAAAATAATGTGAATCATGAACAAATCTAACACAATAAGAAAGTACAATACAATCAATTCTTTGCAAAATCTATCCACAAAAAACTAATGTTGTTAGTTTTATGAGAGTAAGAAAAGAAAATATTTTAAAATAAATTTGAAATTAATTTATTTATAAAATAATGAGAATTATGAATAAATTCAATGCAATACTCAAGAAAATACAAATATAATATGATTCTCTACGAAATCAATTCATAAAAAATAATATTTATCTTTAGAAAGGAGGTTATAGAGGAGGTTATCATAGTCTTAGAGAAAGACATAGATAACATTTATCCATTGTTCAAGACGGAAGTAATCATAGTTCATATATTTATTTTGAATAATCATCTAGATTTGTAGTTTTTAACTAATTACTAAAAATATATATTTTTTTTGAATCAAAATTTATTAACTAATAGTTATTTTCATTGTAGCCCATCCTATTCTTGTGGGTTGGTAAAGTTAACATTTTTTAAAAATAATTAATAATTGTGAATAGTTGAATTTATTATTTTAGATAAAAAAAATAGTTGTGTGACTTATTTTATTTTCAAAATTCTTACACTTCTATAAGTTATTGTTTTAAAACTTGCAAGAAGCTAAATAACTGAAGGAAAAAAATAAATGATAGTGAAGTTTAATACACAACTTTTCATGAATGAGCATCAGTATCAATCCTTCCATCTTAATTAAAGTTATTTATGATATTATTAACTTCTTCTTAACTTTCCAAATCAATTCATACTTTCTCAAAGTACACTCCATAATTCACATGATCCAAATCTCTTCCTCTACCTTCACATTTAATTTATCAATTTTAAATTCATTCAATGTACACATTAAATCATTAAATTTTGATTCTGAGTTTATACTTAGAATAAAATATATATTTTTAAAGGTCAATGAAAATATATGTTCTAAAATTAATTAGTTAATGAAAAATAAAAAGGAAAAATAATGCTCAATTGAAATATTTTAAAAAGGAAATATAAGTGTGGACCCCGTATTTCTGCTCATGCGCTTCCCCTCAATGGCGAGCTCACTTTTTTTATTTTGAAATTGATTTATATATTTATTTATTTTTAGAAAATGACTTGGAGTTGCCACTTTTTTTTTTTTTAAATGGTAAACAAAATAAGAAAGAAAATCCTAAGTGTGACTCCTTATTTGGAAAAGGCGATCTGTGAAAAACCAAATATAGGCTCGGGGGCCAGGTTACTATTGGGAAGGTACGGTAAGGACCGTAGCAACCCTCTAAGTCAATAAAAATGGGTCTCTACTAATAAAATGAAGCAATTATGACAATTGATAAGAAAATTAATGGATATCAACATGATCACACACCGAAAGCCAAAGCATATATGGGAATCAAAACACGCATAAGAATGGCTAGAGTGAGAGTGGGTGCGTACCTTGGCAATGAGCCATAATGTACTATCAAAAAAATGAAGTTAGTGCACGACAATGAACATAAAATGTAGCACACATGTCACTAAACCGAGTAATAAATCATCTGATATCACAATTCAATCAAATTTATTTTAAGAGAAAACATTCATTGATGTGGGGCTCCCACCAAAGCCCGTTTTGTTTTTGCACAAATTAATTTCATAAATTCCATTGTTTGGAATGATAGAAATTTAATTCTTGCTTATTTTAAAGCATTTTAAAAACAGAGGATTGCTTGTCATAAAGAAAGATGACAACAAAATTTTATTGAAAAGTGAGACTTTTTGGACCTAAAACTGTAAAGATGAAAAATTATGGAGTTGGGATTATTAAAAAAAAAACTTGGATTTGGAAGATTATGTGAAGAAAGAGGGTGCAAAAATTATTTTCGTAATAAAAAGTGATAAAATAGAAGATAGCACGTGACCCCAAAAATGGCCATGCATAGGTGGTCATGTAGTGAGATTAGGTGCTTGAACAGTCACCAGGTCAGACAATGACGTCGTGGGGTCCTACTCATTGATGCGGGTTCTTTCCCTTACAAAGAAGTGTGACCTCACAAACTCAACTATACAGTTATGGTCCGCAAAGTTGAAGACAAAGTAGCCTCTTCCCTTGGTTATCTGGTGGCCATGGATCTCATGCATTCTACTCTTATCAGGTAGTCCTTCATGGAGGAGGCATAAGAGTGACTCAAACTGATTCCGGTTCATAGAGTCTCCAACCAGCATTAGCCTCTTCCCTCTTGAAAGATCACACCCATCTGGCTTCCATCGCTACTTCAAATACTTGGAATCTGACCTCCAAAGCCTTGGCAGCTAAAAGCCTCATCAACATATGGGCAAGAACTCGGGCTGTAAATTGGATATTCTTCATCCTTCATCCATGTTCCATATATAAATCGCAATTTTCCAATATTGAGACAACACCGCCATTATCAACCATTTTAATCGAAGTTTCATTATCAATGATAGGGCATGTATTCTCTTCCACAACAACCTCGTTACCATTGATCCCAGGATCCATCGAGTCGCTTTCACTAATCTGCGAAATGGGGTTCTTGAATTGACGTCTCCAACCCTCCTGGGTCATTGACAAATTCCGGTTCTTTGATAGGTTTTGTCTTATCTTCAACAGAAACCTCACTGCCATTGAACCCAGAATCGAACGACTCGTTCTCTCGACAAAATGCTGTTTATCTTGAAATGCATAATAGCAGGAGTCTCATGCTCGTGTCTATCATTGAGAACAACAATGGTATCCCTTTACCTTGCAACTGTAAGAATGAAGCCTTCATTTCCAGAGTAAAAACCAACAATGCTCACCTTTGCCATTATCAAACTAATTTAATTGATCAAATTAGTCTATTCTTGATGGGACAACTCGCAACCCGACACACAGAAAATGTCTAAATCTAAAGAGAAAATAGGTTGGCAAGTATGGAGGATAAGGAAATGGTGTATATGGGAGGAATAGGTTCAGTGGGCATGGGTATGGAATGAATTGGTGACGGTGAAGACATTAATGGGTATGGAAGATATGGGATATGATTGTTGGGATGGGTAATGGGATATAGTGTGAGAAATGGGTGGTGATGTGGTGAGTATGAGTGGTGACGGGTATGTAAATTTGGAAGATGAGAAAGGTGGTGAGTAAGAGAAATGGATATGGATGAAGACCATGCATGCATGAGGACTGATGAATGGGTTGAAGGCAGTGAGTTTAGAAAACGGAAGTATGGGTTAGGTGATGGATATGATTATGGGCATGGTGGAGCATGAGGTATGGTTAATGGAGCATGAGGATTGATATGTTTGAGTAGGAATGGTGCGAGTATTATTGGTAGAATGAGTGGTGAAAATGTAGTGAGAAAAGTGGTTTGATGGGTTTGGTGGGTGTGAGTGAATGGTACATGGGGCTATAGTGAGTGAAAAATGGGTTTGGTGGTGTTTAAAAAAAATGGTGATATGCATGGGAGTATGAAGGATGAGTATGGAAATGGGTGTGAGAAGGTGGGTAGTGGGTATGAGGATGGTGAGATTAATGGTTTTAGGAAGATGAGAAAGTGGTATGAGGGGTGGGTAGTGAGAGAAATGAGAATTGATGGGCATGAAAGATGGAAATTGTGGCAGTGAGGGAAAATGGGTATGAGATTAGTGGAACGGGTGATGGAGGTTATTGAGGAATGGGTGATGGAGGTATGGAAAAATGAAAGGATGTAGTGAGATGGGGAGAGATAGGTGGTGAATATGGGATGGAGTATAAAAGCTAGAAAAAAATGAGATGGGGTGGCCAGATGTTAGACTTCCATGATGTGGGGGAAACAAACAGTGGGGCAACAAGTTGAGTGACAGTTTGGAATTTCTCATCACCAAGAGCACGGGTAGCAACCTTTGCATTTGAGCAAGCATAATTTTTTTTTTTTTTTTTTTTTTTTACGTATGAAGTAAGTGGCCTCTGAAAACATTTAGCACCATGATAACTCTACATCATCCTGATAACGGATGCACCCTCTCTGCAACTTATTGCATAAAATATTTCATCAATCTCACCGGCATGACTTATCTCCACCTCCTTTCTGTACTTGAGTTCAGGTTATCATAATTCTGCCAAGGTGAAAGTTCTTCAGTAGTATTTCTCAAACTAAAAGCATCTTACCCATCCTCTGAATCATGCACAAATGAAGTATGCTTTACAAGCACCTCCAATGCAATTCCGTGGCCCTTGTTTTAAACCAATAGATTGAAGCACAAATACAATCATAGAAATCCTCCATTGAGTTCATTTTCCCCCATGACCATACCCATTGAACCCCCCAGTAGCTTGGTTATTCAAGATTTCACTCCACCATCAACAAGAAATAAAGCAATAAACAGAGGAGGAAAGACATAGAAACAAAGCACGAACTTAGCTCTATTTCATGGATTGTCAAAAGAGCTAGTAGTAGGTAGCATCAACAAGATACAAGAGCATGATTTTTACATATCAATTTCAGGGACATGAGGAATCCAGGAAACCAAGAAAAAAATAAAAATAAATAAACATAGCATATATGCACACACAACAGATTTAACAAAACAAACCAGTAATCCTTGATGCGCAAACCATTCAGTGAAATCACACCCAGGAATCCATAAAAAAGTAGTATAGTAACGTGAAAATGAGGAAATGTGAAGTTTATAAAGGCCTTACCTGGAAGTCTCCTCCCCAAGCATCAAACAGCTTGCAACTCCCCGAAAACCAATCTGCAACTCCCCCTCCAGAAAAACTTACTCTCCAAGAAAGACCTCTAAAAAAAATCCCACCCCGTTTCATTTATTTCTCTTCTCTATAGCAGCCTAGAAGAAATATCTCCTCACCCTCTGGCTTACTCTCCAAGAAAGATGAACCTCCCCAAAAAAATCTCTCCAAAAAGCAACAAAATCCACTCTACTGCTTAACGGCCTCCTCTTCTCCATAACAGACACGCTGCCAAAAGAACACTCCCCTGTTGAATATTCCCTACACATGTCTCTTCCCCATTGCATCCCTAGAACCACTAATGTGATTTTCTAAAGACCAATCAGGGATCAACACGTGGCTACCCAAAATGGTGACACCTGGCCAAAATATTTGCAGGATAGGACACCCCAAAATGGGGGTATACAACAAGTGATTTTCTTTTGTCATTTTAATTAATAGAAACAAAAAAATACTCACATGATGTCACAAGTAAAAGCAATTCAATTTTTTTTTAGTTAATATTTTTCATTCTTATTTGTTTTATAAAAGATAAGACAATTAATTACATTAGATTTGTTGAAAAAACAAAATAAAATGAGATTTAGATATTTGCCTATATTTGACTTTATTAAATTTGTTCAGAAAAGTCTTTTATTTTCCTATTTTTAAAATGTATGCATAAGATGTTTTATAATTATTTGATAAATTTTCTAAAAAAAGTCATAAAAGAACTAAATTATAAGGATACAAATGAGTCTAATTCTATCACTCAAACACTAAACTTAATGTCATTAAAATGAAATTATCCTCTCTTTTTTTTTGTCTAAATGATTTAAAAAAAAAATTCTATTACCATGGATTAAAAGGAATAAAATAAAAGTATATCAAAAAAATGATAGGGACTTGTCGTCCACTATTAAATAACATATCATTTAAATAATTATAGGTATTAGTAATTACATGATTAAACCTAAAAATCTTAAAATCAAATAAAAGATAACCCACCACTAAAAAATATATATATATTTTAGAATTTTTTTTTCTATTGGACTTTTAGAAAATTTCAATATGTAACTAATAAACTTTGTAGATTTTTTTTTTTTAAATAACTAAATATAAATCACTTGATAACGATAATTTTTATTTAAAGTTATCTACATAACAGGAAGATATAAATCTAATGTCATAATTGAAACTTTGGCAAAAATCTCAAAACCTATCACTTGATAAACTATCAAATATTTAAATAAATTTTTAATTCTATTAACAATTAAATAGCATACATAGTTTAAATAATTATGTAGTTATTCGTAAATTAGTAATTCCAAACGTTTAAAAATCTCGAAATGATAACCTACCACTAAAAAAAGTATTTAATAAAAAAAATTATTTTATTATAATTTATTTTCTATGTATATATTAGATTAAATAAATTTAACTATATAAACACTTAAAAAAATTTAAAATAAAAATGAACAAATATTTTATAAAATGTATTTGGTATTCATACTTTTATAATTTTTTTTATTAAATTTATTCTTTTCACACACAAATTTAGTATGAGGGATTTATACTTGCAATGTTTGGTTTATTAACTTTTCAAAATTCTTAAATAAATAAAAACAAATCATTATTTATAAATTTGATATCAAACACTATCACAACTACTTTGACAATTTTTACCATATTTTTTTCAACTAGACTATTATTAATTTAAAGGGAAAATATGGCAGATAATGAAACATATAAGAAATTTAGAATTAAATAAAAGAAAAAACATATTAATAAAAAAATAGAAAAGAAAGCAAGTCTATCTACAATAATATTGAGGAAAATTAACAAACCTTGAAAAGAAAAAAGTAGAATATTCTTCAACTGAAATTTAGTATACTAATATAATAACCATAATAATCTACTATAATTTAACATACTAATACAATAATCATGTACTACAATTTAATGCACTAATATAATAACCATCTCATTATAGAGATCCTATTAAATATAAAACAAAACAAAATATATCTTATTGAGAGACTTGAGAAAAAAAGGGGAAAAAATACCAATAAAATGTTGGCATTGTTAAAAACTGATATTACAAATGAAAAATTCAAAACTCACAAGTGAAAAATATAAGTGTAACTTCTCTTGCATGAAGAAGAAAAAGACACAACAATCACAAGTAGAGTTGAGACTGAAGAAGAGAATATAAATAATTGTTATTGTTAGATGAGAGAAACTGAAAAGTCATTGTATATATGTATTAATCGATATGAATGGAAAAGTCATTATAAATGAATCAATGTCAATATGCATAAATGGGGATGAATGAGGTTTTTTAGATTTTTTGAGGTTTTTTTAATTGAAGAGGAAATATAAAATAAATTGATAATGATTCAGGTTTTTATTTTTTTGAATAGGAAATACAAAATAATTTGATATTATTATTATTCTCTTTTAAGTCATCGAGCAAGTGAGAGGAGAGAGAACAAATTTTCAACTAAAAAATATATTTCTATTTGTGAGATTCTAGTTGTAATAACTCTAATGTTCCTTATCTACTAAGATGGGTGGGAATGAGGAGGTTCCAGGTTTGATTCCAACAAAAAGAAAAGGAAGGGAAAAAAAACCTATAAAAGAAATCAGTGTTTTCAAGTTGCCTACCATTGGAGGATTAAATCGGCATCAAAGCACAAGGTCAAAAATAGTACATCCAAAACTAGGCATGCTTACACTGTATACAATACCCGAGCATATCAAGGTAGCTGCAACAGAAAACAGAGAAAATTTGCATTATGGACAAATCATCTTAGCTCAAATGTAACTGTTGATCACTTAAAACAACTAATAAAGCTTGAAAACAAATTATACATAGATAACCTCTTCAAATTTTGTCTTCCCAATAACAACAGTTCCCTTTGAATTTCTCCTTAGCTTTTTCTAGGCAATATGACTGGAACTTCAAAATTGGATTGATTAACAGATGGGTCAGTAGAATGTGTAGAAATACCAACATTTTGTTTAAAGGGTTATACTTGTATTCAAGTATGTCTTCCTCCCTCCAAAATGCTTCCAACCATCAACCATCAGAACTGGAACTTCAACTCTACTTTCAGATACTCCTGTTGTGCCCATGGGGAATTGATTTCTTCAGTGAGCTTTGCATTCCTCTCTTGCCATTTGTTTATCATTTCCATCTCCCTTAATCCAGCTTTTTATATGAATTGCATCAGCATGGAGAACCACATCACAGACTCCAAAGCAAACACTCCTCATATTGATAACTTGAGTATACAAATCCTGATCTTTTGGATATAAGTCCATCTCAAGTATCATTGCTTCGACTTCAGAAAAGTAGGGCACGTCATCATCACTTCTGGAAATAGGAATGGCAACGGGGTGGGTTTGGGACAAGGCACCCCTATCCCATTCTCGTCCCAAAATATAAAACTATTTTCCATCCTCGTCCCAAACCCGAGTCGAGGCGGGGTAAGAGTTCCCATTCCCGTTTTCAAACAAAACTATAATCCCATCCCCGTCCTTGTCTCGCCCCATTTGGTAGATGTAAATCTCAAATCCGTAATGAAATCTAGTTCCCTAAGAGAAATTATCACTTAAGATGCAACAAATTTCAATCAATTTGAAGGAAAAAAAAACCATTTTTTTTTTATCACAATGAACCCACAAGATTCAACTCAATATCTAAAACATTTAGATCAAATAGAAACAACCCACATTAATACAAACACCAAAAACCAATTTTTGATGACACCCATAAACGTCTCTATAGAAAAAAACTCAAATTACAAATCATATAATGATTCATTTGGCAGCCGAGAAAAAAACCCATAAAATAAATAAAACCAAGAAAAACACATTTAGAATTATAATAATGGGTGTCATAGGATTCCAAATCAATGAGAACAATTGGGGAAAAAACTTACATATAGGTGGAGTGAAGAGTGGAGACCATGATAACTCTATGAGATTTGGCACAATGAGATTGAGGAGGGTTGCGGAATGGGGAGATGAAGGTGGTGAGGAGCTTGAGAGCCATTGTTGTGGGTGTGAATTTGGTTGAGCTTTGCCTTTCTGCGAAAAATCAACTCCACAAAGGCCTAGAGTGAGAAAGAGAAATAGAGAAGAATGTCTCTGAGTTTGAGAAGAGGAAAGAATCCTGAAAATGAAGAGAAATATTTATAGGGGGGTTTTATTGGTATATTGTAAGTGTGGCGGGGTGGGGTGGGTTATTACAAAACCCAACCCTAGCCTAAACCCGATTTGGGTTTTAAAAAATAAACCCAAACCTGCCCATTACCAGATTAGTGTATCCCACACTCGTCCTAATATGGGTGGGACGGGTAACCCGAAAAACCCGTGAAGTTGCCATCCCCTATCCGGAAACCTCTTGAAGAGACATTAAGGAGTTTACTATTGGTTCCAGAAAATTCATTTTGGTGGAACTTGATTCTGCATGTAAAAATAAATGCTCCCTATATGTACCCATAACTTCTTTTGCCCCTAATTTGACATCTAGAACCCTTTCCTCAGACGTTTTATCTATGACAGTTTGGAGTCGCATGTGCTGATTATTTTGAATGAAATCAATGAAATCCTCTTCTGCCACTTTCTCTCCAATTTTCAGAAAATTGGGGTTCACGCTATTAACATTGCAAATCACATACTTTGGGTAAATCTTAGGTAGCAACATAAAGGTGAAGAACCTTGTGGCATTGTGCTCTTGCAACCTAAATATCACAAGGAAAACTTGGAGAGCCTTGTTCTTCTCTGTCTTGATATATTCTAAGTAATTTGTGCGAACAACACCAACCACACGATTAAATTTTATCATTCCAACGCTTTCCATAATGGTACCAATTTAGGTGTTTTGGTTCTTCCAAAATTGCAATATCATTTCCATCCATTACATATACAAAATTTGGTTGCAAGCTGAATCTTTTTCCTAAATTGACTTTTAGAGAGGCTTCAGCCTGGAAATGGCCCCAACTTGTGGGATCATCCCACCTAAGCTCAAACTCCATCCAAATTCATTTTCTAGGGAATCAGACATAGAAATAACCCGTTGTAGATATTTGGGACCTGAATTTTTCATATCGATCCAACCTCTAATTCTAATGGTGTCATCAAGATCTTACTCAAGCTTGACAATAAATGATCTAGTAAAGACCCTTTCCTCCATGTATGTGCCAATGATGAGATTAGATGCTGCTACAAATGTCTTAGGAGCTTTACGAAGTTTCAAAATGCCTACTAGCATTGTAGAGGCTCCAAGCCTAAACTGTTGACTTAATGGTCTAGGCACTTGGTGAAGACCCATAAGAGAGGGGTTTTGTTCCTCCTGAAAGTTGACAGAACTTGTCCAAAAGTACTAAAGCCCTTATTCCATCAATGCAAGGCTCTATTCCCAATCTAGAAGGAAACTGAGCTAAAGGAGCAATAAGATTTTATTTTCTCACCATTAAGCCAATGACATTGTCATTATGTTGATTCAAATTTGGTGGCCCAAAAGATAAAAATAGTAAGACCCTTTCCTTGGTAAGAAGAATCTGTAGCAACTCCAACCTTCATGATTGCCCCATTCATGACTAGAACATCAAGTGTAGCTTTTGGCTTAGTTGAGACTGTGACTCGGAAGCAAAAGGTGATCATGCATGTGTGTACACCTGTAGGTGGAAAGATGCCAGGAAAAATGGGCAGCCTGCCCTTTCTCCTTTAACAAAGATAAAATGATGGACAACAATAATGAGCAGTACTTTTGTTGAGTCCATTGCTGCTCAGTATTGGAGTCAAGGAACAATAGCTTCTAAAGATGCAAAAATTTCAGGTTTTATAAAATCCCAAGAAGCATCATCCAACTTTGTTATATTTTTCTAGTGGAGAACTTGAATAATTCCATCAATAACTTTGTTATATTTTTCTAGTGGAGAACTTGAATAATTCCATCAATTCCATAAAGACTTTTTCTAGTGAAGAACTCATAGCTGAACAAGCATTCAGAAAGTTTCCAAGAACAGTTGTAATGCCATATCCAGATTCATGTCTTAGAAAACGAAAGTCCTAGCAAATTCATAAGGAATCTTTATTCTTTGTTCATTTAGTTTCTCATAATTGGGACACCATCCTAAGTTCCATCCTAGCTTAATCATTTCTTCGTTTGCTTTGGCTTCAATGCGACACTATCTTAGGTTCTATCTGAGCTTATTCTTTGTTCATTTTGTTTCTCATCATTGGGACATCATCAAGTTTCTATCTTAGTTTATTCTTTGTTCATCTGGTTTCTCATCATTGGGATGCAATCCTAGGTTCTAATTTTCTTATTTGTTCCTTTGGTTTCTCATTATTGAGTTGAATTCCTAGGTTCTATATAAGGTTAATCAATTATTCAATCGGTTTCTCATCATTGGGTTGAATTCCTAGGTTCTATATAAGCCTAATCATTTGTTTGTTTGGTCTCTCATCATTAGGACTCGATCCTAGGTTCTATCTAAGTTTCTTCTTTATTCATTTGGTTTCTCATAATTGGGACACCATTCTATCTCAGTTTATTCTTTGTTCTTTTTGTTTCTTATTATTGGGTCACCTTCCTATGTTCTATCTCAATATATTCTTTGTTTCATTTGGTTTCTTATGATTGGGAGATTATCCTAAATTCTATCTAAGCTTAATCAATTGTTTGTTTGGTTTCTGATCATTGGGACAGCATCCTATGTTCTATATTAGTTTGTTCTTTGTTCATATGGTTTCTCATCATTTGGGGGTCAAGGTTCTATCTCTTTTTATTCTTAGTTTATTTTGTTTCTCATCATTTGGGATGTCATCCTAGGTTCTATCTAATCTTAATCATTTGTTCCTTTGGTTTCTTATTATTGGGACACCATCGTAGGTTCTATCTAAGTTTAATTGTTTTTTCCTCTAGTTTCTAATGGTTGGGACACATCCATAGGTTCTATCTCAGTTTCTTTAGTTTCTCATCATTGGGACACCATCCTAGGTTCTATATAAGTTTTGTCAACGGTCCTTTGGTTTCTCTTCATTTGCAGACTATCATAGGATGTATATAAGTTTATTCTTTGTTCATTTTGTTTGAAATCATTGGGACGCCATCCTACGTTTTGTCTAAATTTCAATCATTTATTCTTTGTTCCTTGGGTTTTTCGTCTTTGGGATGCAATCATATCGTTGAGGTTCTATCTAAACTTAGTTGTTTATTACTTTGGTTTCTCATCATTGGGACACGATCCTAGCTCCAATCTAAGTTTCTTCTTTGTTCCTTTAGTTTTTCATCTTTTGGCCACCATCCTATTTATTCTTTGTTCATTTAGTTTCTCATCATTAGGACACCATCCTAGGTTTTGTGTAAACTTAATTATTTGTTCCTTTGGTTTCTTTTCATTGGGAGACTATCCTTGGTTCTATCTCAATTTATTCTTTCTTCATTTGGTTTCTCATCATTAGGGCACTACCCTAGGTTCGATCTTAGTTTATTCATTGTTTTTTTTTTTTCATCATTCGAACACCATCCTACGTTCTATCTCAGTTTCTTCTTTGTTACTTTTGTTTCTCATCCTTGGGGCACCATCATAGGTTTGATTTGAGTCTATTCTTTGTTTCCTTTAGATTCTCGTCGTTGGGACACTATCCTGGGTTCTATCTAAGCTCAATAGTTGGTTCCTTTGGTTTCTCATCGTCATTGGGATGCGATCCTGGGTTCAATCTAACTACCGTCTTTGTTGCTTTGGTTTCTCATCCTTTCCATCCTACGTTCTATCTTAGTTTATTCTTTGTTCAATGGCTTTCTCATCATAGGTACACCATTCTAGGTTCTTTCTAAACTAAATTATTTGTTCTTTTGGTTTCCTTTCATTGGAATACCGTCCTAGGTTCTATATCAATTCATTCTTTGTTTATTTGGTTTCTCATCAATTGGACACCATCCTAGGTTCTAACTTAGTTTATTCTTTGTTCATTTGATTTCTCATCATTGGGACTCCATCCTAGATTCTATCTAGACTTGATCGTTTGTTTCTTTGGTTCCTCATTGAAACCATCCTAGGTTCTATCTCCGTTTATTCTTTGTTCCTTTGGTTTCTCATCATTGGTACGCCATCCTATGTTCTATCTAATCTTAATCATTTGTTCGTTTGGTTTCTCATCATTAGGACAATATCCTAGGTTTCTATCTAAATTCTTTCTTTATGCATTTGGCTTCTCATCTTTGGGACACCAACGTAGGTTCTATCTCAATTTATTCTTTGTTGATTTGATTTCTCATCATTAGGTCGACATCCTATGTTCTATATAAGTTTAATAATTCGTTCATTAGTTTTCTCATCATTGGGACACCATCTGCGGCTCTATCTATGTTTCTTCATAGTTCCTTCGATTTCTTATCATTTGGACACCATCCTAAGTTCCCGTGGATTCTCGTCATACGGACAAACTCCTAAGTTCTATCTCAATTTATTTATTTTCTTTTTTTTCTAATCGTTGGGACGCCATCCTAGATTCTATTTGAGCTTAATTGTTTGTTCCTTTGGTTTCTAATCATTTGGATACAATCCTAGGTTCAATATAAGTTTCTTCTTTGATCCTTTGGTTTCTCGTCCTATGGTCACAATCCTAAGTTCTATCAAAATTAATTCTTTGTTCATTTGGTTTCTTATCATTGGAAAACGATCTAATGTTCTTTCTATGTTGTGAATCGATCCTAGGTTTTAGCTAAACTTTATCGTTTGTTCCTGTGACTTCTCATCACTGGGACACTATCCAAGGTTCTATCTAGGTTTACTCTTTGTTCATTTTGTTTCTCATCATTAGGACGTCATCCTAGGTCTATCTAAACTTTATTGTTTATTCATTATGTTTTCTCATCATTGGGACAACATCCTTGGTTCTGTCTCTATTTATGTTCCCATTGGTTTCTCATCCTTAGGATGTTATCCTATGTTCTAACCTTAATCGTTTCTTCCTTTGCTTTTGCATCAATACGACACCATCTTAGGTTCTATCTCAATTTATTCTTTATTCGCTTTGTTTCTCACTGTTAGAATGCTATCATAGGTTCTATCTAAGGTTAATCAATTGTATGTTTGGTTTCTCATCAATTGGACACCATCCTAGGTTCAATGTTAAGTTTATTCTTTGTTCATTTTGTTTCTCATCTTTGGGACGCCATCCTAGGTTATATATAAACTTTGTCTATGCTTAACATTTGTTCGATTGATTTCTCAACATTGGGACAACATCCTAGGTTCTATTTTAGACTATTCTTTCTTTATTTGACTTTGCATCAATTGAACTCAATCCTAGATTGAATCTAAGTTTCATCTTTGATCCTATGGTTTGTCATCAGTAGGACACCATCCTTGGGAAACCATCCTATGTTCTATATCAGTTTATTCTTTGTTCATTTGGTTTCTAATTATGAAGACGCTATCCTAGGTTCTATCTATACTTAATGTTTGTTCCTTTGGTTTCTCATCACTTGGACAATATCCTATGTTCTATCTAAGTTTATTGTTTGTTTATTTGTTTTCCCATCATTAGGATACCATCTTAGGCTCTATCTAAGCTTAAATGTTAGTTCTTTTCATTTCTTATCAATAGGACTGCATCCTAGGTTGAACCTTAGTTTCTTCTCTCTTCATGTGGTTTCTCATCATTGTGACACCATCCTATGTTCTATGTCAGTTTTTGCCTATCCTTAATCATTTGTTCCTTCGGGTTTCTGAACATTGGCATACTATCCTAGGTTTAATTTAAGTTTGATGTTTTTTTTTCCTTTGGTTTCTCATCATCGGTAAACCATCTTAGGTTCTATCTTAGTTTATTATTTTAGGTACAACCTAGGATGGCGTCCATATGGTGATAAATCAATGAAACTAAGAATAAAATTTGATAAAACCTGAAAGGGTGTCCCAATGATGAGAAAGCAAATGAACTAAGAATTAACCAAGATAGAACCTAGGGTAAAGACCTAATGATGAGAAACAAAAGAATCAAACGAATAAGGTTAGATAGAACCTAGGATGGCATCCTACTGATGAGAAATGAAAGGACCAAAGAATAAACTTAGATAGAACCTATGATTGTGTCCCAATGACAAGAATCCAAAGGACCAATGACTAGAAACAAAATGAACAAAGAATAATTTGAGATAGAACCACGGATGGTGTCAAGGAACAAACGATTTAGCTTCAATAGAACCTAGGATGGTGTCCCAATGATCAAAAACCAAACAAACTAGTGATTAAGCTTACATAGACCGAGGATAGCATCCCAATGATGATAAACGAAATGAACAAAGAATAAACTGGGATAGAACCCAAGATGGAGTTGTAATACCTAGTACTAATAATTAAAATAAGCAATAATGATTATTTTAGTACTTAACTTTAAACGTGCATAGTTAGATGTTAAAACTTGTTTAATGTTAATCCTGTTTAATTATGAATTAAACTTTGATTTAGGTTAAGTGGGATTAGTTAATGAGCTGATTAGAGTTATAAAAACCTAAAGGACCAATGGGTAATTGTAAAGTGCAATTATGGAAAGTTGGGGTTGGTGGCAGGCCACATGGCCTACCACCTCCTACTTGGCTGCATTGAGACCCCCTTTATAAGGGGCTGCAGCTTGTTTTGCACCATTTCACCTGTAGCAACTTGGGTTAGAGAGAGGATCTAGAGAGAGAAAGTGTAGATTTGAGGTAAGAAAGTATTTTAATTTAGTAATTTTGGTTTATTTTGGTTCCTAATGGTGTGTTGAAACAAATTAACAGTAAAATTTGTGTAAAAGTTGAGTGTAATTAGCTATAAACATGTTTTAGTTAAAAAAAATCATAATTAATGAATAATTAAAGTATTTTAGCTTAAGTATTTTATTAATGGTAAGATCAGCATAAATCTTTGTTTAGTTTGGTTTGATTCAAAATAGATTATAAAACATGTGATTAATTAGGTTATTTGGACACTTGGGATTTGTTACTGGGTTAGGCTTTAGGAAAAAAAAATGTGTTTGGTAATTAATATGAGAATTAAAAATTAATAATAGTAAGTTATTAAAAAATAGTAAGAAAGGAAAATTTCATAAGTTTTAATTGAATAAATTTTCATGGTTAAGAAACCTAAATTATGTTGTTTTATTTTAGTTCCTTGTAATAGGTAAAGATCGCTTACATAGGAGAATCATAGAGGGAAAGTCCATGTAAGGTAAGGAATTTTATACTGTTCCATGGTGTATCTGATTTCTTACCTTGAAACATATACCGGAGTTTCATGTCATTTCTATGATTTCATAAAATGTTTTAATGTGTTATTACATCTTGGTTTATTGTATTGAAATGTTACTGTCACACCCCAATTTTTTATTATTATTATTATTATTTATTCTTCAACTAAACAATTGATACTCAAATACAATATAAGTGCTCTCAAAAATTTAAATGTAGAGTTCCTACTTGAATTTGTTCAAAAAGAGGATATGGAAAACCTGTTATAAAGAGTACATCCTGTATTAAACATTGTGACTATTAAGTTAACAAAATATGTTTTGTTTCACAAAAGAAACTTGTACAACATTAATTTACATATACCAAGCCCCATTGTTTACTACGGGCAGCCCATACTACAAGTGTATCTGACAAATATATACATTACATCATTCCAACAAAAGGTTTAGTCTTGATACAAAAGGCATGGCCTCAAAAGACTTTCAATATGAGCAAACAGCATCCAATCACAGTAAAGCATTGCTCAAGCATTATTTCCTGCATAGGTCTTCTGACCTGCATCTAGAGGTGGAAGGAATAGGGTGAGTTCACAACTCAGTAGGAAAGTTTATAACCATCCTAAGTATACCCTTAAAAACCATGAATTAAACGTTTAATAGCATGCATGATAAACATTTCATAACCATTAACAAATGTGTAATCATGTCAAACATGTATGCATGTGTTTGTTGGTTTCATCATTGCTTTTCCCCATTCATCCTTTCACAACTGATAAATTGCTGACTCCCAACAATCTACACAACAAATACAATGCTCCACAAGAAACTCGATCAATATAATAATGACTATTCTGGGACATCACCCAAGGGCAAGTCATACCCCGTGTCTTTTGGGACTCATACCCAAGGGCAGGTGCAACCCCATACACCCACATCGGAGTGTCTTCCTCGAGGGCTTTAGGGACTTTCACCCAAGGACCCACGGTCCCACATAAACAATATATCAAATGATAAGGCCTGTAGCATCACATAAGCACTTCGCCACCAATAAATTCTCTGAATATCATCTGTGATAACTCCATATCCTTCTTGCAATGCAACCCCACCATGAACCATTTCGACCACACAAACCATGAATCTTCATACAATATACGTTCCAATATCATGGTAACATCTCAATGCAATAAAACAAGATGCAATGACACTTTAAAACATTTTATGAAATCATAGAAATAACATGAAATTCCAACAAATAATTCAAGGAAAGAAATCAAATACACCATAGAATAGCATAAAATTCCCTACCTTACACCGACTTCCTTTTTGTGTTTCTTCTAAGTAGGCGATCTTTGCCTATTACGAGGAACTGAAATGAAACAACATAATTTAGGTTTTAGTTTATTGTTGCAAATTTTTAATTCTCACATTCTCTAATCTATATCCTACATGTTTTCAAATCAAATTTGAATTGAATTAAACAATATTTACAATGCATATTAATTTCCCTAATTAATTACCAAACACTAATTCTTTTGATTTTCTTAAAGCCTAACCTATTAACAAATCTCAAGTGTCCAAATAACCCAATTCATCACATGTTTACTAATCTATTTTTCAATCAAACCAAATTAAACAAAGATTTATGCTGATCTTACCATTAATAAAATACTTAACTTAAAATACTTTAATCTTTAATTAATTGTGATTCTTAACTAAAACGGGTTTATAGCTAATTATACTCAACTTTTACACAATTTTTACCGTTAATTCTTTTCAACATACCATTAGGAACCAAAATAAACGAAAATTACAAAATTAAATAACTTGCTTACCTCAAATCTACACTTTCTCTCTCTAACCCAAGTTGCTGCAGGTGAAATGGTGCAAAACGAGCTGCAGCCCCCTTATAAAGGGTCTCCATTCACCCAAGCACGAGGTGGCAGCCCACATGGCTGCCACCAATCCACCCAAGTAGGAGGTGGCATTCCACTAACTCCAATTTCCCAATTTTGCACTTTAGTCCTTCAAGTTATCAAAAATAAAACCCATAATTGCCCATTAGTCCTTTAGGTTTTCATAACCCTAATCAGTCCCTAAGAACCTAATAAGCATGCTTAGATCATTAGCTAATCCCACTTAACCTTAATCAAAGTTTAATTCATAGTTAAACATGATTAGCACTAAACTAGTTTTAACATCTAATTAAGCAAGCTTAGAGTTAAGTACTAAAATAATCATTATTGCCTAATTAATTCAATAGTACTAGGTGTTACAGTTACAATGAGATTGGAAAGTATATTGGTATGAAGATTCATGGTTTCGTGTTGTGGAAATGGTTCATGGTGTGGTTGCATTGTAAGAAGGATATGGAATAATCACATATGATATTCAAAGAATTGATTGTGGGAAGTGTTTATGTGATGCTACATGCATTATCCTGCGATATATTGTTTATGTGGGACCGTGGGTCCTTGGGTGAAAGTCCTTAAAGCCCTCAAGGAAGACACTCCGATGTGGGTGTTTGGGGTTGGTCCTGCCCCTGGGTTTTAGTCCCTAAAGACACGGGGTTGGTCCTACCCTTGGGTATGAGTCCCAGAAGACATGGGGTATGACTTACCCTTGGGTGATGCCCCAGAATAGTCATTATATTGACCTAGTATCTTGTGGAGCATTGATATCTGATGTGTAGATTGGTGGGGGTTAGCAGTTTATCAGTTGTGAAAGGATGGAAGAGGAAAAGCAAAAATGAAACTAGAAAACACATGCATACATGTTTGATATGATTGCATATTTATTAATGGTTATAAAATGTTCATCACACATGCTATTCAAGGTTTGTAAGGGTATGCTTAGGATGGTAATAAACTTTCCTATTGAGTTGTGAACTCACCCTATCTTTTCCACCTTTAGATGCAGCTCAAAAGACTTATGCAGGAAATAATGCTTCAGCAATTCTTTACAATGATTGGATGTTGTTTGCTCGCATTGAAAGTGTTTGAGGCTTTGCCTTTGTATTAAAGACTAAATCTTTTTGTAGGAATGATGTAATATGTATATTTGTAAGGTACACTTGTAGTATGGGCTACTTGTAGTGAACCATGGGGTTTTAGTATATGCAAATTAATTTAGTACATGTTTCTTTTGTGAAATGAAACATATTTTGTTAACTAATAGTTACAAAGTTTAATACAAGATGTACTCTTTATAACAGGTTTTACATATACTCTTTTTGCACAAAATTAAACAGGAACTCAGCATTTAAATTTTTGTATCCCCATATTTTTAAGGGCACTTATACTGTATTTGAGTATCAATTGTTCAGCTAAAAATAAAAAATTAAACGGGGTGTGATAGATGTCGCATTGATTCGACAGAAAATGAAGAAACAATTATGGTTAGAAAGTGTTTAGGATAGCTTTATAATGAAAAAAAACCAACCAAACAAAGAATAAACTAAGATAAAACCTAGGATAATTTCCAAATGATGAGAAAAGAAAGGAACAAAGAGGAAACTAAGATAGAACCTAGGGTTGTGTCCCAATGATAAGAAACAAAAGGAAGAATCGATTAAGCTTAGATAGAACCTAGGATTGCATCCCAATTATTTGAAACCAAACAAACAAAGAATAAACTGAGATAATACATACGATGGTGTCGCATTGATGCGATAGCAAAGAAAGAAACAATTAAGGTTAGAAATAACATAGGATGGCGTCCTAATAATTAGAAACAAAGGAACAACGAATGAACTAAGATAGAACCTAGGATGGTGTCCCAATGATGAGAAACTAAAGGAACAAATGATTAAGCTTAGACAACCTAGGATGGTGACCCAATAATGAGAAACTAAATGAACAAATAATTGAACTTAGATAGAACCTAGGATAACATCCCAATGATGAGAAATGAAATGAATAATGAATAAAATGATATAGAACCTAGGATTGGTTTCCCAATGATGAGAAACCAAAGGAACAAACTATTAAGTTTAGACAAAACCTAGGATTGGTTTCCCAATGATGAGAAACCAAAGGAACAAACTATTAAGTTTAGACAAAACCTAGGATGGTGTCCCAATGTTGAGAAACCAAATGAATAACTAATAAACTAAGATAGAACTCAAGATGGTGTCGCATTAATGCAAAGGCAAAGGAAAAAACAATTAAGGTTAGATAGAACATATGATGACATCTTAACGATGAGAAGCCAAATGAACAAACAATTAAGCTTATAGAACCTAAGATGGTGTTCTAATGATGAGAAACTAAACGAACAAACGATTAAGCTTTAGATAGAACCAAAGATGACACCCCAATGATGAGAAACAAAATGAACAAAAAATAAAATGAGATAGAACCTAGGATTGTGTCCCATTGTTGAGAAATCAAAGGAACAAGCGATTAAGCTTAGATAGAACCTAGGATGGTGTTCCAATGATGAGAAACCAAATGAACAAAGAATAAAATGAGATAGAACCCAGGATGGTGTAGCATTGATGCGAAAGCAAAGGAGGAAACGATTAAGGTTAGATAGAACATAGGATGGTGTCCTAATGATGAGAAACGAAAGAAACAAAGAATAAACTAAGATAGAACCTAGGATGGTGTCCATATGATGAGAAACCAAAGTAACAAACAATAAAGCTTAGAACCTAGGATAGTGTCCTAATGATGAGAAACCAAATGAACAAACAATTAAGCTTAGATAGAACTTAGGATGGCATGCCAATGATGAGAAACGAAATGAACAAAGAATAAAATGAGATAGAACATAGGATTGTGTCCAAATGATGAGAAACCAAAAGAACAAACAATTAAGCTTAGGTAGAACTTGGGATGGTGTCCCAATGATGAGAAACCAAATTAACAAATAATAAATGGAGATGAACCTAGGAATGTGTCCCAATGATGAGAAACCAAAGGACCAAACGATTAAGTTTAGATAGAACCCAGGATGATGTCCTAATGATGAGAAACCGAATGAAAAAATAATAAACTAAGATAGAACCTAGGGATGTGTCCCAATGATAAGAAACCAAAGGAACAAATGATTAAGCTTAGATAGAACGTAGGATGATGTCCCAACGATGATAAATCAATGAAGCCAAGAATAAACTTAGATTGAATCTAAAATGGTGTTCCAATGATGGGAAAGCAAATGAAATAAGAATAAACCAAGATAGAACCTATGATGGCAACCCAATGATAAGAAACCAAAGGAACAAACGAATAAGGTTAGATAGAACCTAAGATGGCGTCCTAATGATGAGAAATGAAAGGACCAAAGAATAAAATTAGAACCTGCGATGTTGTCCCAATGACAAGAATCCAAATAACCAAATGATTAAGCTTAGATAGACTCTAGGATGACATCCCAATGACTAGAAATAAACTAAACAAAGAATAAATTAATATAGAATCTAGGATGGTGTCCCCATGATGAGAAACCAAAGGAACAAAGAAGAAATTTAGAACTTAGGATGGTGTCCCGGTGATGAGAAACCAAAGGAACAAATGATTAAGCTTAGATAGAATCTAGGATGGCATCCCATTGATGAGAAACGAAATGAAAGAGAATGAATTGGGATAGAACTTAGGATGGTGTCCTAACGATGAGAAACCAAAGGAACAATGAAGAAACTTAGATAAAATTGAGGATGGTATCCTGAAGATGAGAAACCAAAAGGAATAAACGATTAAACTTAGATATAAGTCAAGATGGCGTTCCAATGATAAGAAACCAAAGGAAAAAACAAATATTCTTAGGTAGGTACCTAAGACTGTGTCCCAATGATGATTAATGAGTGAAACTTAGAAACTATAATGGAGTTCCAATGAAGAGAAAGCAAAGAAACTAAGATAAAACCTAGGATGGTGACCCAATGATGAAACCCACAAACATTAATAAGTAGATAGAACCTAGAACATGTTTTATTACATTTTAAATAAAAATTTAAATTGATTTATATAAAATATTTTATTTGAGATTTAATTTCTAAAATTTTATTATAAATATATGGTGACAACTTTTTTTATTAACATTAATTTGTTTAAATAATTAAAATTATTAATAATTTATCTTATCAAATTAATTTTAATTTATAAAATATTCAGACTTCATTAATTTTTTTATATTGTAGCAATTTTTAGTAAAATTATATTTTTAAAATTTTAAAATATAAAATTGAAAGAAAAAATAAAAAAATTAAAAGAGAAGTGAAGTGATAGTAATTTTTTAAAATATGATTAATGAGATAAATATGAAAAGTAGTTAAAAATAAAATGATAATATAAATTTAAAATAAAAGAAAAATTAAAAATGAATAATTTGAAAATATAAATATAAATAATTTTTTTTTTTTAAATTCAAACAATTGGAAATTTTTTGTGCTCTCCTTGCTTGTCACCGTACGTCGTCCCATGCTCGATTTTTTCGTCGATATATTGCTTCTAAACCGATTTTTAAAAGAAACTAAATAAAACATAATATGAACAAAACAACCAAACTAATAATTTTTTAGAAACTAAACTAATTATGAGATCAACAAAATAACAAAACTAATGATTTTTAATAGAATTAAATTAAGCAAAATATCAACACAACAACCAAACTAATAATTTTCAAAAACTAAACTAAACATGAGATCAACAGAATAACCCAACTAATGATTTTTAATAAAAACTAAACTAAAGGTGATATCCACAAAGCAACCATACTAATAAAGTAAAACTAAACTATGCACGAGATTAAACAAATAATCTAACCAATGATTTTTAAGATAATTAAACCAAACAAATTGACAGAGCAACCAAACTAATAATTTTTCAAAACTAAACTAAATATAAGATGAATTAAATAACTAAACTAATCACATTAAAGAAACTAAACTAAGCATAATATCAACAAAGCAACCAAACTAATAATTCTTAAAACCAAAACTAAAAACGAGATTAACTAATTAACTAAATAACTAAATTAATGATTTAAAAAAAATGAACAAACCATGACATCAACAAAGCAACCAAACTAATAATTTTTAAAAACTAAACAAAACATGAGATCAACATACTAACTAAACTAATGTGTTTTGAAGAAAACTAAATTGTGCATTATATCAACAAGGCAACAAAACTTATAATTTTTCAAAACTAAACTAAGCATAAGAACAAAAGGATAACTAAACTAATGATTTTTAAAAGAAACTAAACAAAGCATAGTATTAGCAAATAAACCATACTAATAACTTTTAAAAATTAAACTAAATATGAGATCAACGGACTGATCGAACTAATGATTTTTAAAAGAAACTAAACTTAGTATAATATCATGAAAGCAAGAAAACGAATAATGTTTAAAAACTAAACTAAGTGTGAGATTAATAGAGTAACCAAACTAATGGTTCTTAAAAGAATTATACCAAGCACAACATCAACAAACCAACCAAACTAATAATTTTTTAAAAAGTAAACTAAACATGAGATCAAAAGATTAACCAAACTAATGATTTTTAAAAGAAACTAAACTAAGCATTGTATCAACAAAACAATCAAACTAATAACTTTTATAAACTAAATTAAGCATACGATCAATAGAATAACCAAACTAATAATCTTTTTAAAAGTAAACTAAAAATATCAACGGACTAACTGAACTACTGATTTTTAAAGAAAATAAACTTAGTAATAATATCATGAAAGCAAGCAAACCAATCATGTTTAAAAACTAAACTAAGTGTGAGATTAATAGAGTAACCAAACTAATAATTTTTTAAAAAGTACTCTAAACATGAGATCAAAAGATTAACCAAACTAATGATTTTTAAAAGAAACTAAACTAAGCATTGTATCAACAGAACAATCAAACTAATAATCTTTTTAAAAGTAAACTAAACAAGATATCAAACGGACTAACCAAACTACTGATTTTTAAAAGAAACTAAACTTAGTATAATATCATGAAAGCAAGCAAACTAATAATTTTTAAAAACTAAACTAAGTGTGGTATAAACATAGTAACCAAACTAATGATTTTTATTTTTTATTTAAAAAAAAAAAAAAAAAACTAAGCAGACTATCAACAGAGCAACCAAACTAATCATTTTTCAAAACTAAACTAAGCAAGAGATCTAAAGAATAACCAAACTAATGATTTTTCTAAGAAAGTAACTAAGCATAGTATCAACAAAGCAACAAAACTCATAATTTTTTAAAAACTAAATAAAACATGATATTAATGGAATAACCACATTACTAATGATTTTTACAAGAAACTAAACTAAGTATAATATCAACAAAGTAGCCAAACTCATAATTTTTATAAACTAAACTAAGCATGAGATCAAAAGAATAATCAAACTAAGTATTTTTGAAAACTAATCATAGCATAATATGAACAAAACAACTAACTAATAATTTTTTTTTAAAAAAAAACTAAACTAAACATGAGATGAACAGAATGACCAAACTAAGGATTTTTAATAGAATTAAACCAAATGAAAAATCAACAAAGCAGCAAAACTAATAATTTTCAAAAACTAAACTTAACATGAGATCAACAAAATGACCAAACTAATGATTTTTAATAGAAACTAAACTAAATGTGATATCCACAAAGCAACCAAACTAAGCACGTGATTAAAAAAATAATCAAACTAATGATTTTGAAGATAATTAAACCAAGCAGAATATCAATAAAGCAATCAAACTAATAATTTTTTCAAAACTAAACTAAATATAAGATCAATTGAATAACTAAAGTAATAACTTATTAAACAATACCAAGCATAATATCAGCAAGGCAACCAAACTCATAATTTTTAAAACCAAAACTAAACATGAGATTAAATAAATAACTAAACTAATGATTTTTTTTTTCTAAAAAACAAAAACTAAACTAAGCATGACATCAACAAAGCAACCAAACTAATAATTTTTCTAAACTAAACTAAGCTGAGATTAAAAGAATAACCAAATTAATGATTTTTAAAAGAAACTAAACTAAGCATAGTATAAACAAATCAACCATACTAATAACTTTAAAAAAATAAATTAAACATAAGATCAATAGACCAACCGAACTAATGATTTTTAAAAGAAACTAAATTAAGCATAGTATAAACAAATCAACCATATTAATAACTTTTAAAAAATAAATTAAACATAAGATCAACAGACCAACCGAACTAATGACTTTTAAAAGAAACTAAACTAAGTATAATATCGTGAAAGCAATCAAACTAATAATGTTTAAAAACTAAACTAAGTATGGAATTAATAGAGGAACCAAACTAATGATTTTTAAAAGAACCTAAACTCAACATAATATCAACAAAGCAACAAAACTAATAATTTATAAATACTAAATTAAGCATGATATAAAAAGAATTGCCAAACTAATGATTTTTTAAAGGAACTAAACTAAGCATAATATTAACAAAGCAACTAAACGAATAATTTTTTAAAACCAAACTAAACATGAGATTAATAGAATAACCAAACAAATAATTTTTAATAAAATTAAACCAGACATAACATCAACAAAGCAACCAAACTAATAATTTTTAAAAACTAAACTAAACATTGGATCAACATAATAACCAAACTAATGATTTTGTAAAGAAACTTAAACTAACCATGATTTCAACAAAGAAACCAAACTAATAATTTCTAAAAATTAAACTAAATATGAGATCAACTTAATATAACTAAACTAATGTCTTATTAAAGAAAATAAACTAAGTATAATATCAACAAGATAACCAAACTAATAATTTTTAAAACAAAAACTAAAAACAAGATTAACTAAATAACTAAGCTAATGATTTTTTTCAAAAAAATGAACTAACCATGGCATCAACAAAGCAACCAAACTAATAATTTTTAAAAACTAAACCAAACATAAGATCAACAAAATAACTAAACTAATGTGTTCTAAAGAAAACTAAACCGTGCATTATATCAAGAAAGCAACAAAACTTATAATTTTTCAAATTTAAACTAAGCATGAGATCAAAAGAATAACCAAATTAATGATTTTTAAAAGAAACTAAACTAAATGTAGTATCGACAAATAAACCATACTAATAACTTTTAAAAACTAAACTAAACATGAGATTAACGGACTAATTGAACTAATGATTTTTAAAAGAAACTAAACTTAGTATAAATAATATCATGAAAGCAAACAAACTAATACTGTTTAAAAACTAAACTAAGTGTGAGATTAATAGAGTAACCAAACTAATGATTTTAAAAAAAAATATACCAAGCTTAACATCAACAAAGCGACCAAACTAATAATTTTTTAAAAATTAAACTAAACATGAGATTAATGGAATAACCAAACTAATGATTTTTTAATAGAATTAAACCAAACATATAATATCAATAGAGCAACCAAACTAATAATTTTTTAAACCTAAACTAATTATGAGATCAATTGAATAACTAAACTAATGATTTTTAAAAGTAACTAAACTAAGCATAATATTAACAAAGCAACTAAACTAATCATTTTAAAAACTAGACCAAACATGAAATCAACATAACAACCAAACTAATGATTTTTATTTTTATTTTTAAAAGAAACTAAACTAAGCATAGTATCAACAAAGAAACCAAACTAATTGTTTTTTTTCAAATAAATTAAACATAAGATCAACGGACTAACCAAACTAATTGTTTTTTTTTCAAATAAATTAAACATGAGATCAACGGACTAACCAAACTAATGATTTTTAATACAAACTAAACTAATAGTGATATCTACAAAGCAACCAAACTAATAATGTTTAAAAACTAAACTAAGCATGAGATCAAAAGAATAACCAAACTAATGATTTTTAAAAGAATTAAACTAAACATAATATCAACAAAGCAACCAAATTTATAAATTTTTAAAAACTAAATTAAACATGAGATTAATAGAATAACCAAACTAATGGTTTTTAAAAGAAACTAAACAAAACATAATATCAACAAAGCAAATAAACTAATAATTTTTAAAAGAAATTAAACTAAGTATAATATCAATAAAGCAACTAAACTAATAATTTTTATAAACTAAATTAAGCATGAGATCAAAAGAATAACTAAACTAATGATTTTTAAAAGAAACTAAACAAAGCATAATATAAACAAAACAACCAAATTAATCATTTTTAAAAAATTAAACTAAACATGAGATTAACAGAATAACCAAAGTAATGATTTTTAATAGGATTAAATCAAACAAAACATCAACAAAGCAACCAAAGCAATAATTTTCAAAAACTAAACTAAATATGAGATCAATAGAATAACCAAACCAATGATTTTGAAAGGAAACTAAACTAAGCATGATTTCAATAAAGAAACAACACTAATAATTTTTAAAAATTAAACTAAGCATGAGATTAACAAAGTAACCAAATCAATGATTTTTAAAAGAATTCTACCAAGCAAAATATCAACAAAAGAACCAAACTAATAATTTTTGAAAACTAAACTAAATATGAGATCAACTGAATAACAAAACTAATGATTTGTAAAAGAAACTAAACTAAGCATAATATCTACAAAGCAACCAATCTAATTATTTTTAAAAACTAAACTAAACATGAAATCAACGGAATAACCAAACCAATGATTTTTAATAGAAACTAAACTAAAGGTGATATCCATAAAGCAACCAAACTAATAATATTTAAAAACTAAACTAAGTGCAAGATTAACAAAATAATCAAACTAATGTTTTTCTATATAATTAAACCAAGCATAATATCAACAAAACAACCAAATTAATAATTTTTTAAAAACTAATTCAAACATGAGATTAATGGAATAACCATATAACTAATGATTTTTAAAAGAAACTAAACTAAGTATAATATCAACAAAGGAACCAAACTAATAATTTTTATAAACTAAACTAAGCCTGAGATAAAAGAATAACCAAACTAATGATTTTTAAATGATACTTAAAAATAACCCTCCTTATAACTAGTAATGACTTCCTTCAAGCAAAAAGAAATAATAAAATTGTCATGATTAGTTATTTGTTCTTAACAAATAAACCAGACTATATTCTGCAAACTCACAAACCTTGTCAATACATGAGAGAGCCTCGCAGTCCTGGCAACAAATTAGAAAAAGGAAATAAAAAACAACTCATTGATTAACATTTTTGTAGGTATAAGAAAAACCACAAAGTAGGTTGTGTGTTCAGTTAACAACATTAAAAGATTCAAGTACTAAACTAAAATTCTGTAAATATGAGAAAAATAATGAAGAATACCTTCGAGCATTATTAACAGATTCACGACCCTAATCCTTGGTCATTTGGTTATTAGAAGAGGCCTTCAAATTTTTTGCACTTGCTATTCTCCATAATAAGGAGCATATAATACACCATTTAATCAGAATTTTTTTTTTTTTTTTGAAAAATAGCAAAGTACCTCTCTTTGAAGTATTACAAACACCAGCACCTTGACTTATATTTGTTCCCACTTTACCCTATTAAACAACAAGAAAATTGTCAGTACTTCATGGCTATAGGCAAAGGATAAAAAATGATGAGAATAGAGGATGCAAATATTTTGCCCTAATAACATTACTTTGGCATTATGCTGAGCAGATAATAGGGTGCAGGCAATATCAGAGAGAGAGGGAAGAAGGGGGGAGGATGTTATGTTGTTGCATGCTCAAATTTATGTTCCCTTAAGTTACCTTTGCTCAAGCTTTGAGAGATAAATGAATTACCCAAACCACCTTGGGATTGTTCCTCGGTTACTCTTTGTTAGTGAAGCTTCACCCTTTCCAATTGAGTAATTGTTGTCTTTTGCTTTAGCAGAATTCTACCTCTTTTACTTATTCCAATGCATGTTTCTCCCCCTGCTAAACACCAATTCCTTCTTTCTTATAACAAACATCAATAGTTTGTGCTACAAACCTAGTCTGGTTAGGCCTTGCAGGAACTATTCCGCTTGCCTTTGTCCTTCTAGAAACCCTTAAAATTCCCCTTTATATCAAAAGGAAAATAAAATGAATAAAGACTTCTAAAGCATCATATTGCAAACCTTACCAAACAACTGCAAAAATCAACAAATGCTAAAGAAGAGAAGCAATTGAAAAAACTTTTGAATCACTTGAATTGTTATGAGCAATCCCTTTGTTGCACTGCACAGATTTCCTCCTACAATAAAGGTTAAAAAAATACAAGTTAACAAAAAGGCTTTCTCTTCCAAGCAAAATAGTCGTAATAGGGATACTTAAGGGAGACTTTTGTTATCTTGGGTACCAGAAAATATCAAACCTAAGATTCAAGAATTCTGACCTCCATTCTTCACCTACACTATCTTAGAACCCAATCAAATAGGCTCTAGAAATTGTCAATCATAAATGGTTGCTAATTGGGAATTAGAGCTCAAGAATAGTAGAATCTCCACTGGACTGAGCTTTACAAAACCAGTTAGGTAAATTAAGGTGGGTTTTGTTTTTCTAATTTTCAATGAACAAAAACATAAAACACGAGACTCAAATTTTCATTTTCCTTTTCATGTTCCTCATACCCGTATCTCTATGTACATCACCATTTGTTTTATACCCATGTGACCAACCCTTCTCACTTTCTCTCACTACCCGTAGCTACACTTCACCTCATCCCATGCACATGGCCCCCTCTTACCCATATCCATACCCATCTTTAAACCCACCTCTCTCTAAAGCTTCATTCATACCCATTAACCCATTTCAATTTTCACATACCTATTGCCACACCACATGCCCATCACCACCTTTTCCCTCTCTACACCACGTGCCTTTCAAAACCCATTTCTTTCCTCTTTGCATGGCCATGCATGGTCACACCAACCTCCATACCCATTCATTAATCCTCATGCATGCATGGCCATATTAATCCCCATACCTATCCTTCATGCTTCATGTATATCCCTATTCTTCAACATCACGTATTCACTTTTCACTCACACCCATTAAATCCACTCCCTCTCATCACTTTCCCCATCCTTTATACCCACCCCTCCAAAGCACCTTCCTCCCACTTCCCTTTATTTTTCATGTGCATGAACCTTGCATGCATGGCTACTCATCACACCCTCCATGCCCGCCATGCCTATTTCCTACTCATGCCCACTATCAAAGCCACCTCATCTCATTACCTTTCCACTCTCCATGCACGGACATACCCATTTTTCATACTCTTTTTTTTTTTTTTAACCCCCCATACCCATTTTTCTCATGAAACCATCCATCCCAATCCACTATATCTACGCCTCCATCCTCCAATCTTCATATCCATTCATCTCATTACCCCACACCCACTTCTCATACCCGTTTCTACACTCATCATTCATAGCCTCTAGTGTACATCACCTTTTCTTTAGAACTAACAAACCCATTTTTCTCTCCACATCATGCGCCCCTCCTGTACAGGGTTCCCTCATTGCACCCATCCTTCTCACTAATCCCATGCCCATGACCACCCTTGTCCTCATATTTCATCCTACCCACTGTCCACCAATCAATACCCATACCACTACATAATCTCCATTTTTCATTCTCATACATATTGCAAATATTACGCCCATCATCTCCCAAATAATTCCCACGTCGTTACCACCCTGACATATCCCACTCCATGTCTTAAGGGAATGGGCCCATCAATGAGGAGAATCCACGTCTAAGGCAAGAAGGTAAACAATACTGGAGTTAACTCCAGTCTTGCAGCTCAATAGGGGGGGTTGATGGTAGGGGCGTAGATGTATAGTGAATGTATGCACATGTGGGAATGGTTTTTTTTTTTTAGTGCTGCCAGGATGCCTAGGGCCCATGGACTTTATTTAAAGACCCCTCACCACCTTGGGCCCATTCCCCAAATACTCCCACCTTGCATGGCCACCCTTAGCCCGCACCCCTAACGACCATTTCTCTTTCATTCTTATATTCACTTATTCATTTATTTATCTGTTTAATTTATACACATTCTTCATTTTTGATACCAAGGTTAATTTTCCATTTTTTTTTTTTTAACTTTCAAATTTAACTTCCAAAATCTTCATTTTCAAAGTTTAATTCCTCAAAATTCTTTTCTTAAATTTGATTTTCACGGTTCCCATTTTTGAATAATTTTCGAATTCTCAATTTCCAAGGGTTAATTTCCAAAATTCCAATTTTCACGTTTATTTATTTAATCATTATTATTTTCGTTATTATCATTATTCTATTATTTATTTTTTAAAATTCCATCTTTAAATAATTTTCAAAATTTAATTTCCAATATTCTAATTCTTAAATTTAATTTGCAAAATTCCAATTGTCAAATAAATTTCAAAATTTCAATTTATTTCAAATTTAATTTCCAAAATTCCAATTCTTAAATTTAATTTTCAAAACCCCAATTTTCAAATAATTTTCGAGACTTCAATTTTCAAATAAATTCCAAAACTCTAGTTTTCTTTCAAATAGTTTTAATTCCACTCCATTTTTCAAAATTTTTTTAATTCACTAATTTTCTTCGATTTTCAAATAATCTTTTCGTGTTCCTTGATTTTTTAAATAAGCATGAACAGATTTTTCATAATTCCAAAATAATGGAATTTGTGATATTAATTTATGCAAAATAAATTGGGTTTTGGTGGAGGCCCAACATATGTGATTTTATGATTGATTGATTGATTGGTTGATTATTATATTTGTTTGAATTATTCCACTCCGTGACATACATGCGATTATGCTGTGTTTGTTTACTGACATTTGTTTTCCTTGGAGTAAACCGGATCATCATTCAAGTACATTCTCTGCCTCTCCTGCTCATTCAGTTATTTTGTTTTCAGTGATATTCATTTGGTATCCATGCTCAATTAATCAATTATCATGCTTGCTTCATCTCATTAGTAGAGACCCGTTATTTTAGGGGCTTAGAGGGGTGCTAGAGTCTTTACCGTACCTTCCCAATAAGTAACCTAACCCCTGAGCCCATTTTTGGTTTTAACAGACCACATTTTTCCAAATAAGGGGTCACACTTAGAGTTTTTCTTTCTTATTTTGTTTACCCTTTAAAAATAAAACAAAAATAAGTGGCGACTCCAAGTCATTTTCATAATCAATAAATCATTTTCAAATAAAAAGCGAGCTTGCCATCAAGTGGAAGCGCATGAGCCGAAATGCGGGCTCCACAAATACTCAAGAAAATACAAATATAATATGATTCTCTACGAAATCAATTCATAAAAAATAATATTGATCTTTAGAAAGAAGAGGTTATAGAAGAGGTCAACATAGTCTTAAAGAAAGACATAGATAACATTTATCCATTGTTAAAGATGGAAAGAATCATAGTTCATATATTTATTTTGAATAATCATCTAGCACTACTACAAAAATTGTATACAATTACATTCACTTTCTTGGCGCTTTTCAAAAGTGTCAACATTTCTAACCTACAATGGTGCTTGCTAGAAGGTTGGGCAATAATGGCGCTTATTGTATAAATTCTTGGCGCTTTATAAAAGCATCCTTAAAAAATTCACTTTTGTATATCTAAGACGCTTGGTAAAGTGTCATTTGTTAACATATTATATATACTCCTTTATGAAATTTCATCACACCGCCAAACATGTCCCCGAACAAATCGAGTTCTCTTTCGAACCCACTAACACATATCGAGCTCTCTTTCACTCTAAGAAGAACTTTCGTGCTACAACCAGATATTGAAGACCTACTGGAGAGTGTATTTCACACTGATACCCACACCAAGGGCAATCTACTAGCAATTTCTTTGAAACACCTAAGACAACAAATTGCCCCATTCTTAAAGTCCAAGATTCCAGCAATTGACTAGAAATCGAACTTACAACGAGTGGCCAGTGAGCAAAATCATTCCTTGCAAAATCTGTATGAAACAAATCCACCATTGCCAAGCTCATTATCTTTTAACACATCTTCATGGTGAAGACTTTCAAACTTTGTCTAAGGTCAATAAATATTCTCTTCTCATCCCTTCCACTTGAAGCATTGAAGTATTCTTATAGTTTCTGTCCAACCCTAATTTCGTTTTTGCTAGCCCTAACTATTGTTTTACAACTAATTAATTATTATTATTATTATTATTATTATTTTTGTTCAGCCCTAACTATTTTACCTTATACATACGATTTGGCTTGAATATTTTTGCCAAAGATGACATGTCAGGTTAATGCTCTAAATTTTCTCTTATTTTTCTCTATATCATATAAAACATCTTAAGATTTGAAAGAATTTTCTCTTACTTTAAATCCTTGAATTTCCTCTTTAAGGTCTCCTAATTCATTTTTAAGATTTCAATAGCAGGAATTTAATGCCTATTTTAACTTTTGAAGCAAGAAAAACTAACTTTGAGCGGTTGGATTGTTAATATTTAGAATTGAGGTCAGACATGAAACTGACGTTTGAAATTTTCATTTGGTGCCCCATATGCTATAAAGGCAGTGGTTTACAAGGTTGGTTTGTGGTTCAATGGAAACTTCGTTGGCTTGACTTTAATATATCCTGGATAGACATTTTTCTGTAAGTGTGGTTATATTTAGATAAGGATTGATTTGGTGTGAATGGGTTCACTTCAAAATTTGTATATTTTTTGCTAAACCAAACCAACCAAGCTATAATTTTTATTATATTTTAGAACTTGGATCACTTAAAATCAAGAATCTTTAAGAAGAAAAGTTTGATACCTTGCCAAATGATCTTAAATTCTAAGGATTTAAGTAGGTAGAAAAATAAATGAATCTTAAGATGATTAATATTTGATTAAGGATAATGTTAGTTTAAGAAGAAATATATAATGATAACATGCCTTCATCATATAATTTTGTTGAGAGAAAAAAAAATATCTACAAAAAGCTAATAAAAGTGGGGAAGAGAATATTAAAATTTGTGAATGGATTGACATGATTGGGAGCAATTCTTAGATTAATGGTCTTCCTGAATACATAATAATATTGGTAGGTAGTGGAAAACATGCACAACTTGGGTGAGAACATTAAATTTGGTAATAACCCTACATCACAATCCCAAGCGACTCTACAAGGCACATTAACAAGTGGCACACACTTTGTTTACCCACAAACCATGAAAACATGCTATAAAACTTCACTAGAAAAATCTTTATTTTTTATTTTTTTATGACCAGCGTTTAACCCACTTGAAATTGCAATTGTTGAGGAATCATGACTTAGTCCTTGTTTATGAATACATTAGAACCAATTGGTCAACTACAATACTTTCACAAAATGGTTTACATTTGCAAAGTTCTAAAGTAACATGATAAATTTAATATTTTTTTTTTCCTTTGATTGATAAGATAACAAAATTTGGTTGATGTTGTTCATTATTTTTTTTTAAATATTCTTTTCCCTCATGAAGGCTTACAGTTGGTTATTTTTATTTTTAATCTCTTTCACATTTTGTGTTTGTGTACTTACAGTTTGATGCATATTTCATTATAGGAAAGAAATGAAAGTTTGTTAGCTAAGCAGAAGGTTAAAGTTCTTTCTTTTTTAGAACTTTGATTTCTGGTTATTTAAACAATTCCTATTCAATAGTGTGTTTGCCTTTTTCCAAGTTGAATTTTTCTCTTAGAAAAGCATACTAGAAAGTTGTAATGGTTTTAATACAAAACCTAAGTGGAGAACCTTGCTCTTGTTTTTGTAGTTGAAGAATCAAATAATAGCAATTTCATCATCAATGAGTTATCTTACAATAGCAAGTTGGAGAAAAGAACCATTTGGTTTGATTTTAGCTCTTCTACATCTATGGTTAGTAGGAGAGAGGTGAGCCCTCAAAATGATGGTTGTGAACCTTTGGAGTCTCAAAATATGTCTAGGCTTGAAGATGGTTATGATTCTCTGTCATTTCCTAGCCAAGTTCAAAGTGGGCTCCAAGAGTTAAGTTTCTCTGCAGCTAGCTGTTTATCAGCTTTGATTAGTAACCCTGGGTAGATAGCACATTCTAGTAACATCTCTCTGCCATCAAACCACTAGTACTAGTTCCTTTGCCTTCACCATGTTAATCACTTACAAACTATGTTTTCTATCATTTTCACTGTATTGTTAGCTAACTTCTTATTTTAAAAACTTTTCTATCATTTCATCCTAACTTAATTAGATGCTGTTAAGTTAGTTTATTTTTAGGACTTTGATAGTCCCATGTAATGTCAACTAACCTCTTAGTTTAAAATTGTTTCCATTATTTTCATCCTAAAATGCTGAATAAGCTAGCGTATCTTATATGTTGCACAACTTCTCCCAAGGGAATGGAAACATCATGAATATCACGAGGCTGTCAAAAATTGGTACAAGCACCTCCTTGAGGTTAAGTGTATTTTCAGGTAAGATTTTCATATAGATTTATAAATGTTCCTTTATATTTTGTTTCTTGGAGAGAAAAAAAAACAAAGGAAGGTAGGTGTGTTCTTTTAAACTAGTATTTCATTGCTTGAGAAAAAAACAAAGTAGGCTTGAGAAAAAAGTTGAGGTCTTTCATTGCCCAGTTTATAAGTAGTAAGAGGTTTGAAAAAAGGGTGCTCACATGTAAGTCATATGCTTTTCATGACTTAATTTAATTCATAAGTCTCTGGAATGGATTTAAAAGTACATGAGCATAACCACTTTGTCCTAGCCATATATTTGGGATATGTTCCTAGAAAGCATACTACAAAAATCTAGTTTAAAAGCCATAAAGGAAAACATGCTTATCCCAATTAGCTTCATCATCTTTCTTCTATGTTTGTTTCCATCCTTTAAAAACTATTTAAATAAATGTGATTTTATCTTTTTAATGTTGATGTGCCTTGTATAAATAGGTCTCAACCTGTCAACACTTGTCAATGGGAAAATGACAGGGTTATATCTATTCGATTTAATCCTAAAGAACTAGATGTCTTGGCAGCTTCCAAATCAATTACTAGTTTCTTTATTTACTTATTTTGTGATTGTTTTGGGATAAGAAATGAGAAAGTTAATTGATAAAATAGAAAAGCAACTATAAGAAAAGATAGGAAGCCTTCAAAATAAAGCAACCAAGAATAAATTCAATAAAAACATAATACAAAGCAAACAAAGGAGCCATCCAAAACCACTTAAGGGGGAAGATGATCTTCTCTAAAATTCCCAATATTTGACCTCTTTTTACTAAGAATTCAACATCCTAATTAGGTTACCTAGGAATTCAACTATAACTTACCCCTAGAATCTCTCTCAAGTAATGACATACCATTAAGAACCCTTATTTATTGAGGTGGCCCAAGAATCTACTCTCAATAAGCATGTGACTGAACCCCATGGTTCAAGCCTCTTTGAAACTATGCATGCAAGAAATTATGATTCAATAGACTAAGCATTTCTCTTTGGCTTACATATTTCACAATAATCACCAGCCCTTCACTACTACTGTAAGGTAACTATTACCAGAAAACCTTTTGCATTAGGCTTGCAGTTGTACTAATTACTAACTGAATCTTAATTTTGTTGCTAATAGACTATAGACATTGACCATATAATTTAGGATTACTGATTGAACTAGCTAAGTATTCTCCCCATCTTGATTATCATAATTCCAATATAAAGGAAATAATTCATAGCTCAAATTTCCCCTTTGAATCAATATGCTCTACTTCATTTTCACACTATAGACAAAGTTCTTTGATCGAATAAAAAACTTACCCTCTATATATTTTTTTTTTTTGACAAAAAGAAAAACTAACATAGGAATCCTCTATAATAATAAAATAAATAAATAAATAAACTTAACAACAATAGCTAGGGGGGCATGGGATTCCCAAAATAAGACTAGTTTGAAACCCCTCTCACATCAATTTTTGCCTTTAGGCTTGCTCTGACTATGGTAGCCTGGATGTATGGACTTCCCAAAACAGGACTCTGGAGTACTTGAGAACCTCTCACATAAATTTCTGCATCCAACCTTACCTCACCTTGGAATTGAGTGAAAGAACAAAACCTCAAACAGTATCTGACTGGAGCAAATATTTTCACAATGCCAATAAGAAGAATGCTCATTCTTGGTAATTCAAATGCATAGGAGTTTGAAACTTTGAATATATATATATAGATGGGAATCCATATGTATAGATAGATATTAGAAACACACACAAATATGGACTTGGAAATGTTGAAGAATCACTCTTTCTAATTAAGAAATTTACAACCACTCTATCATTTTACATGAATAGCCTCTAGACAAAATTTTGTTATTAAAAAAACATGCATTAGTTAGAGGATTTATACCATTTCTTTGGCTTTTAACAACTTCTTAGTGGTGGGTGATTCAACCATAGTTATGTCTCAAGTTTCTTAGAAAATTTAGGCCCTTGGAACGGGGGCAATTGGCCGTCCTTGTCTTCTCCTGGTTCAGTTGTATTTTGTTGATTCAATTATATTTTTTGTTTTCTTTCTTTAAGATATGGTCATCCCTTACGTCCTTTTTGATCATTAATTAATGGTTTTTGTTGTTCATGATCAGAAAGAGAGAAGGAAAAACAAATTAACATGGTTTCACACAAATACTGTTATGTTTCTCTTATGGAGCATTTTATATGCTAATTTTCTTAGTTGAAACCAAAATATTATTTGGTGGTTTTATCAATTTTAACGTATTTTCCTTTTCTAATACAAATATTTTCTTGTTGCAGACAAGAACTAATTCCATTTCTTGGAATCCAATGGAACCCATGAACTTCACAACTGTAAGCATAATAATTCAACTTATACATTTCTCTGTTTTTCTTTGTCCCCACTTCTTGTGGTAGTTTATCATTTGTATTCAATTTGATGATGTACTCTTCTCTATAGATTGGTTGTTGCAATTAAGATTCATAATTTTCTCTCTTTCACTTTGCATTGCCAAGAACCAAATGAAAGAGGAATGATTAGTTTTAATATAATATTGTATTGATTCCTTCAAAGAAATTAAGAATCTAGTAAAACTTTGTTTCAGGAAATTTTTGAAAGTTCTGTTTTGGATTTAACTCTTCTAAATTCTAAGAGTTGTTGATTCCTGATGTCATTCTTTAAAAAAAATTTCAACCAGTCCCAAGTGAGTTGGCAGATCAAGAGCATAGATATTATGATGCTTTTGTCAATGACTCATTGTTCTATTTTTTTTTCTCTCCTTTGGACAAATCACATGATTTTATTATGATAGCACATAAACTATTTTAATTAAATCAAATAATATTAGGATGGTACATAGCTTAGTACTATTGGATTTCAACTTCTAATGTAATCAATGCCAATTGCATATCTTTAACAACTAATGTGCGCATTTACTTTATTTTTGTTCCTTTCCTTCAAGGATACCTATCTTTTCTTGAAGTCTAGACTAGACATTAATTTGACTCTAGATAGAGTTGAATGATACAAAAGGATTTGTACAAAAGACTTCAATTTGTTAGAGTTTAAGGCTTGTTTTGCCTAGTTTATTTATCTATTTATTTGTCTAGGATTATCAAGTTTATTTTTTATCTATAATATTTGTATGCATTGAGCCAAAGTAAGATTCATGGATATTGTTTCGCTAGTCCAATGATGAGTACATATCCTTGCCATCTTTTATACGAGACTTGTTTTAAGTTCATTGTTGGATCACCTTGGGTTGAACATTGGAATACATTACCTAATAGTTTCAGGAGCAATCGAAGAATTTACCTTTTAGGCTCCATATATGATAATTCAATAACATCATAAATAAAAATGTAGCTGGGCACATACGGTTTTGTTGGGCACTTTTTATAGTTGTTTGTGTTTGCCTATCAAAAAAATATATCATATTTGTGGCTTCCTAAATCAAACTATTGTTTTCCCTTTCTATCAAGAACAAACATTAATAGGAATCATTCTTTTGGCTTAGGAATTTAATACAATCAGTGATTTATTTTAAAAGTTTTTTTCCCATATTTTGCAGAATTTTAATTTTAGTTGAATGCTAATAGAAATATTGGACACTGTAATTTCATCTTATCTCCTTTTCTCTATTGCTCTTTTTCATTTATTAATTATAATTTATATTTTTCCTTTTCTTCCATGCATTTATTTGTCTATACATATATCATTCTTTCCTTCCCAGCTTTGGAGAGAGAAATAGTGAAAGCCAATAAGGGACAAAGCATTTTGTTCCAACAATAGAGTATGTGATGATTGGTGAGTTCAATTAAACCTTAATTACTATTTTGATTATTTTTTTTAGTGTCCATAAGATGAGAAGAAAATTTGGAGATTCAATATCTTTTGAATGAACAACGATAAAAAGTGTTTATGGTAACAAAGATGATTCTAAGAGACTATAGACTAGTGTTTATGCCACTAAATTCACTAGGTATTGATTGAAGAATCAGCCAACACCAAAGTAAAATAGTTTGTAGACAACTTGATTTAAATAGGTCTTGTGAGTCATTATCACAAAAATAATTTTAAAATTTTAATTTGTCTGGTTTTACTTGTAAATATACATGTCAAGAAGAGATTAATAACACATTGTGAATATAATAAATTTGTAGCAATTGAAATTCTTAAATTATACTCTTTTCTAGTATCTTGATCTAGAACAGAATACGTTGCACTCTTCATTCTTTGAATAATTGAAAATTAATGGAATCAATAAGGAAAATCACTGGAAGCTACTTTCCTAGGTTTCTCCAATTATATGTGATTAACTAGGTAGCAAGAACTTGATCAAAATATCATATTGTTCAGTAAACTTGAATACATGCCAAACACTACAATGATGAGAATGAATCAAATTATATATTAATTGACATATCTTGGAGAAATTGCATGTTGAACAACCACACAAAATATCCACTTTCTCTTACCTTTAACCCAATAAGGAGAATATTAATATGTTTTGTTTTATTGTTTTGCTTGAACAGAAGGTAATTGACATGCTGGATTATTTTCTATTCCTAAATCCTTGTAATTTGTTTCAATTATACTTATTGGTTAGTACATGTACAATTTAAAAGTTTTGTATTCTTTTTTCTTTATTTACAGCTTGCAAAGGAAATTGGTTTACTAGAAGAATAGAAATCATTATAATGAAGCGATGTCGAAAATCATGAAGATGATATCATTTTAAATCATTAGGAGGTTGAACTAGGCTTTTGTAAATGATGCTTTCTTTTTATAGTCGTTGCACTAGTATTTGTTCTTATGTTGGATTTTAAAATTCTCATTGAAATATTTTGATTTAATGAACAAATTTATATGTAATTTGTTTACAAGTAGTTACAATAATTATTCAAACTAAACTATTGTATATTAATATTTGGAGATATTTTAATTTGTATATTTCAATAGAATTTTGTGATTTTTAATTGTTTTTGCTTTTATGTAATTATATAGGAAATACATTATTTTAAAAACATATTAGCAATATTATTATTAAAATAAAATGTTCAAAGATGATGCTTCTATCAAATGTGATTGAAAAAAATAATCCAAAGATGGCGCTCTTATAAGTGTCAACATTAACAATTTTATAAAAATTATTTCAATAAAAATACTCAAAGATGACGCTTTTATAAGTGTCATTGTTAACACTGTTTAAATATGACACTTCTTTAAGTGTCATTGAAAGTATTGATTAAAGATGACGCTTCCTATAAGTATCATTATTGACTAATACATATAATGACAGGCTAAAAGATGACACTTTAGAGAAGTGCCATCTTACACTTTTCTTGACACTTAAAAAGCAATATTGATTCCCTTTTTTCTTGTAGTGTAGATTTGTAGTTTTTAACTAATTACTACAAATAATTTTTTTTTGAATCAAAATTTTTTAAGTAATAGTTATTTTCATTGTAGGCCATCCTATTCTTGTGGGTTGGTAAAGATAACAATTTTAAAAAATAATTAATAATTGTGAATAGTTGAATTTATTATTTTAGATAAAAAATAGTTGTGTGACTTATTTCATTTTCAAAATTCTTACACTTCTATAAGTTATTGTTTTAAAACTTGCAAGAAGCTAAATAACTGAAGGAAAAAAAAAAATGATAGTGAAGTTTAATTCACAACTTTTCATGAATGAGCATCGATATCAATCCTTCCATCTTAATTAAAGTTATCTATGATATTATTAATTTCTTCTTAACTTTCCAAATCAATTCATACTTTCTCAAAGTACACTCCATAATACACATGATCCAAATCTTTTCCTCTACCTTCACATTTAATTCATCAATTTTGAATTCATTATATGTACGCATTAAATCATTAAATTCTTATTCGAGTTTATACTTAGAATAAAAAATATATTTTTAAAGGTCAATGAAAATATATGTTCTAGAATTAATTAGTTAATGAAAAATAAAAAGGAAAAATAATGCTCAATTGAAATGTTTTTAAAAGGAAATATAAGTGATTTTCTTTTGTCATTTTAATTAATAGAAACAAAAAGATACTCACATGATGTCACGAGTAAAAGCTATTCAATTCTTTTTAGTTAATATCTTTCATTCTTATTTGTTTTATAAAAGATAAGACAATTAATTACATTAGATTTGTTGAAAAACAAAATAAAATGAGATTTAGATATTTGCTTATATTTGACTTTGTAAAATTTGTTCAGAAAAGTCTTTTATTTTTCTATTTTTAAAATGTATGCATAAGATGTTTTATAATTATTTGATAAATCTTTCTAAAAAAGTCATAAAAGAACTAAATTATAAGGATAAAAATGAGTCTAATTCTATCACTCAAACACTAAACTTAATTTCATTAAAATGAAATTATCCTGTTTTTTTTTTTTTTTTTTTTTTGTCTAAATGATTTTAAAAAAAAAAAATTCTATTACCATGGATTAAAAGGAATAAAATAAAAGTATATCCAAAAAATGATAGGGACTTGTTGTCCACTATTAAATAACATATCATTTAAATAATTATAGGTATTAGTAATTACATGATTAGACCTAAAAATCTTAAAATCAAATAAAAGATAACCCACCACTAAAAACTATATACATTTTAGAAATTTTTTTTCTATTGGACTTTTAGAAAATTTCAATATGTTACTAATAAACTTTGTAGATTTTTTTTTTAAATAACTAAATATAAATCATATGATAACGATAATTTTTATTTAAAGTTATCTACATAATAGGAAGATATAAATCTATTGTCATAATTGAAACTTTGGCAAAAATCTCAAAACCTATCACTTGATAAAATATCAAATATTTAAATAAATATTTAATTCTATTAACAATTAAATAACATACATAGTTTAAATAATTATGTAGTTATTCGTAAATTAGTAATTCCAAACGTTTAAAAAATCTCAAAATGATAACCTACCACTAAATAAAGTATTTAATAAAAATCTATTTTATTAGAATTTATTTTCTATGTATATATTAGGATTTAAAAAAAAATTAACTATATAAACATTAAAAAAAATTTTAAATAAAAATGAACAAATATTTTATAAAATTTATTTGGTATTCATAATTTTATATTTTTTTTATTAAATTTATTATTTTCACACACAAATTTAGTTTGAGGGATAAACTTGCAATGTTTGGTTTATTAACTTTTCAAAATTCTTAAATAAATAAAAACAAATAATTATTTATAAATTTGATATCAAACACTATCACAACTACTTTGACAATTTTTACCATATTTTTTTCAACTAGACTATTGTTAATTTAAAGGGAAAATATGGCATATAATGAAACTTATAAGAAATTTAGAATAACATATAAGAATTTTAGAATTAAATAAAGGGAGAATTGTGTTTTAGGCCCAGAAATTAACATTTGGTTCATATAATTTCCATAATTGATGGAAATGATATAAGATGTTAAAAGACCAATATATCCTTCAAATTTCTATATATTACCTTTTAAGGATATAAAATAGTGATAGATTAAAATACCCAATGACCTTTCACATAAACTTTTTTTTGTGTTTATTGCACCACTATTCATGCAACCATAATAATTCTATTTTAACAATTTGGATTTTTCATTGTTTTTAAATTTATTTTTTTATAAATAATTGAAAATCTGCATTATTTTCTATTTTAAATTATAAATAAAGAAAAATTGTGTTCAAAAACTATTTTAAAAAATACTTTCCAAAAAAATGGTAATATGATTTATTTTTATTTTTTTTGAAAAAACATTTAATTAAAAAATGAAAACTATTTTTAAAAATAAAAACTGAAAACCTTGTTTAGTACTATTTTTTATACGAAAATAATAAAAAGAATTAAATTCCATTCATTGATTATCCATTTTTATTTTTTTCCATTAGTTATTTTAATAATAAAAAAAGATATAGTATGTTTACAATTAAACAAAGAAATTGATCAATTATGTGTTTTTTGTGGGACTATCTTTTACATGAAAAATAATTAAACAACTAAATTATATATATTTATTACTCTTTTTAATTTTATTTTCTTTATTTATTTTTTGTCTAATAGAAAACTTTAATATATCCATAATTAACAAAGTAATAAATCAATTGTGCACATTTTAATCTATTAAAATAAATTACTTTCTAATTTAAATAAATAAAATGAAATAAGTAAATAAATTTGGGGTTATTTCTATTTTTTAACATATCTTATATCAATATTTTTTATGGTTAAATAAATTATTTTTTTTAATTTAAAAAATAAAATGAAATAAATAAATAAATTTGGTATTTTCTAACTGATCTTATATTCATATTTCTTATGGTTAAATAATTTTTTTCTTTTTTCTTTATTTTCAAAAATAAAAGGAAATAAATAAATAAATTTGGCTTAAATAATAGTTTTTAAGTAATTTCTTTGTCTTATTTTTAATTACATTTTGAATTGAAAATAAAATAAAATAACGTTTTATTTGTTTTAATTATTTTAAATGTCAAACTATTGTGAACATAGTTTACACACTCATGTGGATATAATTTATACATATATATGAAATTTATACCATTATATAAGGTTATTACACTAATTGTATAAGGGGTGTACAAAACTGTACATTTTCAACATTTTTTTTTCTTGTCATCTAAGGATTATACGTTGTCCTACTACAAATTCTTTTATTTCATGTATTTTATTTAACTCGCATATAACAATTCAAATACTTACCTTAATAATGATTTTTAGAGAAAAAATTTGTTTTTACGTTTTATATCATTTTTTAAATCAAACTATTGGAAATATAGTTCACACATCATATGTGGCACATAATGTATGCATATGGATGAAATTTGCATCATTGTACAAGGGTATTATACTAACTGTACAAGGTAGATGTTCAATTGGACAAGGCAAATTTTATAATTGTACAAGACAAATGTTCTAATTATACAAAGCTATCCTTTGTGAAAGATTTTAATCAATTTTGGACAACCTTTTTTTTTGTCTTGTCATCTAAGGATTGCACACTCTTAAGGTACACATTCCTCTATTACACACTCATCTTTTGCACTTTATTTAACTCACACATGATAAGTCGAATACTTATCCCACTAATGATGTTTGAGAGAAAATTTTGTTTTTTCATCTTTCCACTATTTTTTGAAACAAATAAATGAAAACATGGTTAACCTACCTATGGGTTACACATTGAGTAGGGGGTATATGGAATTTGAGTCACTGTACAAGATATTTACACTAAGTGTATATGACAAATATACTAACTGTACAAGACTATTATTTGTGAAGGATTTTAAGTGATTCTGAAAAACTTGTTTGTTTATTTCCCCTAACTGAGGATAAATGACATTCCTTACACACATTGGTTAAGCATACATTCATTTCATGCACTTTATCTAACTTATATATGGTCATTTGAATAGGCACCTAACTTATGATGATTGTAAAACAAAATTATACAACAATTTTTCTTCTTTTTTAAAACCAAACCAATGAAAACATGGTTAACCGGCCTATTGTCAGATATTCATGAGATGATATATGAAATTTTAGTTATTGTACAAGGGTATTACACTAACTGTACAAGACAAATTTACTAATTGTACAAGAGTGTATAAGACTACTTTTTGTTAAGGATTTCAAGTTATTTTGAAAAACTTTCCCATTTTTTTCCACTCTAAGATTTTTTCCCCACTCAAATTCTCTCACTCAAGAATTTTTTCGAATTTTATTTTCAAATTTCATCATCAAAATTTTGTAATTGCATATTTTGTTTTTGTAGTTTTAGCAATGTTCTTTCTTTCCACCATTTTTTTGTGAAATTTTATCCAAATGAATCTATATTTAAAATTATAATCATATTTATCAAATTTTTTTACTAAGATTATCTTTAATTCTTTTAATATATTTATACTCATTTATTTAAAAAAGGAAAAACTATTTTTTTTTTTTTTTGTAAACATGTTCTATTACCTTTCAAGTAAAAAATTTGATAAATTTAAAAGTCAATAAAAAAAATTAAATACCACTTTGAATAATCTTTAGATAAAATTTTATATAATATATTTTATATGAAATTTAATTTCTAAAGTTTAACTAAAAAATTGTATTGACAATTTTCTTGTTGTGAGTCTATCTAGATAAGAAAAATTATTAATATAATATTAGAATTCATATCTTAGTTATTTTTTTCAATAAATTTATCTTTTTAAAAATTTTAAAATAAAAACATTAAAAATTAAAAAGCTAAAAGGATATATATATATATATATATATATAATAAAGTGATAGTCAATTTTTAATTTTTTTTAAATATGGTTAATGTAGAAAATATTAAAAATAAGAGAAAAATATAAATGAAAGGGTAATATAAATTTAAAATAAAAAATTAAAATTAAACTAAAAGATAAAAAACATTTGGATAAAAAATCCCAAAATTTTTATCATTGCTTATAATAAGAGCAAAAAGATTCAATATCTTTAAAAATGAAAAAAAAAAAAAAACATTATTGCTTTTTATTTGACATAAAATAGAAATATAGATTTGAAGAAAAAGAAAAAAAAAAAAAGTTAGAAATGAGTAATACTTAATAGGGAATAGAAAAGGGAAGAAAAAAACACAAAAAAATTGAAATTCACACTCACTTTGGCCTATGTAAGAGTTAAGGGTATTTTAGGGATTAATGAAAGACTATATCCTTCATATTAATTTTCATACTTTGTTTGGGTCTTGGGCTTAAATATGCATGATATACGGATCAAATGTTAATTTTTGAGCCCAAAACACAATTCTCCCTTAAATAAAAGCAAAAAAACATATTAATAAAAAAATAGAAAAGAAAGCAAGTCTATCTACAATAATATTGAGGAAAATTAACAAACCTTGAAAAGAAAAAAGTAGAATATTCTTCAATTGAAATTTAGTATACTAACATAATAACCAAAATAATCTACTGTAATTTAACATACTAATACGATAATCATGTACTACAATTTAACGCACTAATATAATAACCATCTCATGATAGAGACCCTATTAAATATAAAACAAAACAAAATATATCTTATTGAGAGACTCAAGAAAAAAAGGGGAAAACATACCAATAAAATGTTGGCATTGTTAAAAAATGATATTTACAAATGAAAAATATAAGCATAACTTCTCTTGCATGAAGAAGAAAAAGACACAACAATCACAAGTATAGTTGAGACTAAAGAAGAGAATATAAATGATTGTTATTGTTAGATGAGAGAAACTGAAAAGTCATTATAGATATGTATTAATGGATATGAATGGAAAAGTCATTATAAATGAATCAATGTCAATATGCATAAATGGGGATGAATGAGGTTTTTTAGATTTTTTTTAATTGAAGAGGAAATATAAAATAAATTGATAATGATTCAGGTTTTTATTTTTTTGAATAGGAAATACAAAATAATTTGATATTATTATTATTATTATTATTATTCTCTTTTAACTCATCAAGCAAGTGAGAGGAGAGAGAACAAATTTTCAACCAAAAAATATATTTCTATTTGTGAGATTCTAGTTGTAACAACTCTAATGTTACTTATCTACTGAGATGGGGTGGGAATGAGGAGGCTCCAGGTCTGATTCCAACAAAAAGAAAAGGAAGGGAAAAAAAGAAACTATAAAAGAAATCAGTGTTTTCAAGTTGCCTACCATTGGAGGCTTAAATCGGCATCATAGCACGAGGTCAAAAATAGTACATCCAAAACTAGGCATGCTTACACTGTATACAATACCCGAGCATATCAAGGTAGCTGCAACAGAAAACAGAGAAATTTTGCCTATGGACAAATCATCTTAGCTCAAATGTAACTCTTGATCACTTAAAACAACTAATAAAGTTGAAAACAAATTATACACAGATAATCTCTTCAAATTTTGTCTTCCCAATAACAACAATTCCCTTTGAATTTCTCCTTAGTTTTTTCTAGGTGATATGATTGGAACTTCGGAATTGGATTGATTAACAGATGGGTCAGTAGAATGTGTAGAAATACCCACATTTTGTTTAAAGGGTTATGCTTGTATTCAGGTATGTCTTCCTCCCTCCAAAAATGCTCCCAACCATCAACCATCAGAATTGGAACTTCAGCTCTGCTATCAGATAGTCCTGTTGTGCCCATGAGGAATTGATTTCTTCAGTGAGCTTTGCATTCCTCTCTTGGCATTTGTTTATCTTTTCCATCTCCCTTAATCCATCTTTTTATATGAATTGCATCAAGATGGAGAACCACATCACATACTGCAAAGCAAACACTCCTCATATTGATAACTTGAGTACACAAATCCTGATCTTTTGGATATAAGTTCATCTCAGGTATCATTGCTTCAACTTCAGAAAAGTAAGACACGTCATCATCGCTTCTAGAAATAGGAATGACAACCGGGGGGTTTGGGACGGGGCACCCCTATCCCATTCTTGTCCCAAAATATAAAATTATTTTCCATCCCCATCCCAAACCCGAGTCGAGATGGGGTAAGAGTTCCCATTCCCGTTTTCAAACCAAAACTATAATCCCATCCCCGTTCTTGTCTCGCCCCGTTTGGCATATGCAAATCTCAAATTCGTAATGAAATCTAGTTCCCAAAGAGAAATTATTACTTAAGATGCAACAAATTTCAATCAATTTGAAAGGAAAAAAAAATACCCATTTTTTTTTTTTTATCACAATGAACCCACAAGATTCAACTCAATATTCGAAACATTTAGATCAAATAACAACAACCCATGTTAATACAAACACCAAAAACCAATTTTTGATGACACCCATAAACGTCTCTATAAAAAAAACTCAAATTACAAATCATATAATGATTCATTTGGCAACAGAGAAAAAAACCCATAAAAGAAACAAAACCAAGAAAAACACATTTGAAATTATAATAATGGGTGTCACAAGATTCCAAATCAATGAGAACGACTAGGGAAAAAACTCACATACAAGTGGAGTGAAGAGTGGAGGCCATGAAAACTCTATGAGATCTGGCACAATGAGATTGAGGAGAGTTGTGTAATGGGGAGATGAAGATGGTGAGGAGCTTGAGAGCCATTATCGTGGGTGTGACTTTGGCTGAGCTCTGCCTTTGTGAGAAAAATCGACTCCACAAAGGCCCAGAGTGAGAAAGAGAAACAAAGAAGAATGTCTCTGCATTTAAGAAGAGGAGAGAACCTTGAAAATGAAGAGAAATATTTATAGGGGGGTTTTATTGGTATATTGTAAGTGGGGCAGGGCGGGGTGGGTTATTACAAAACCTAACCCTAGCCTAAACCCGATTTGGGTTTTAAAAAATAAACCCAAACTTGCCTTTTCCCTGATTAGTATACTCCCACACCCATCCTAATAGGGGTGGGACAGGTAACCCGAAAAACCCATGAAGTTGCCATCCCTATCCAGAAACCTCTTGATGAGACATTAAGGAGTTTTATGTTGGTTCCAAAAAATTCATTTTGGTGGAACTTGATTTTCCATGTAAAAATAAATGCTCCCTATATGTACTTGGAACTTTTTTTTTTCCCTTGATTTAACATTTAGAACCCTTTCCTCAAACGCTTTATCTATGACAATTTGGAGTTGCATGTGCTGATTATTTTGAATGAAATCCTTTTCTGCCACTTTCTCTCCAATTTTCATAAACTTGGGGTTCACATCATTAACATTGGAAATCACAGACTTTGGGTAAATCTTAGGTAGCAACATAAAGGCGAAGAACCTTGTGGTATTGTGCTCTTGCAACCTAAATATCACAAGGAAAACTTGGAGAGCCTTGTTCTTCTCTGTCTTGATATATTCTAAGTAATTTGTGTGAACAACACCAACCACACGATTAAATTTATCATTCCAACGCTTTCCATAATTGTACCAATTTAGGTGTTTTGGTTCTTCCAGGATTGCAATATCATTTCCATCCATTACATATACAAAATTTGGCTGCAAGCTGAATCTTTTTCCTAAACTGACTTTTAGAGAGGCTTCAGCCTAGAAATGGTCCCAGCTTGTGGGATCATCCCACCTAAGCTCAAACTCCATCCAAATTCATTTTCTGGGGAATCAGACATAGAAACAACCCATTATAGATATTTGGGACCTGAATTTTTCATCTCGATCCAACCTCTAATTCTAATGGTGTCATCAAGATCTGACTCAAGCATGACAGTAAATGATCCAACAGAGAGCCTTTCCTCCATGTTTGCGCCAATGATGAGATTAGATGCTGCTACAGATGTCTTAGGAGCTTTACGAAGATTCAAAATGCCTACTGGCATTATAGAGGCTCCAAGCCTGAACTGTTGACTTAATGGTCTAGGCACTTGGTGAAGACCCATAAGAGAGGGGTTTTGTTCCTCCTGAAAGTTGACAGAACTTGTCCAAAAGTACTGAAGCCCTTATTCCATCAATGCAAGGCTCTATTCCCAATCCAGAAGCAAACTGAGCTAAATGAGCAAGAAGATTTGATTTTCTCACCATTAAGCCAATGGCACTGCCATTATGTTGATTCAAATTTGGTGACCCAAAAGATAAAAATAGTAAGACCTTTTCCTTAGTAAGAAGAATCTGTAGCAACTCCAATCTTCATGATTGCCCCATTCATGACTAGAGCATCAAGTGTAGCTTCTGGCTCAGTTGAGACTGTGACTTGGCATGCAGAAGGTGACCATGCATGTGTGTACACCTGTAGGTGGAAAGATAAGAAAAATGGGCAACCTGCCCTTTCTCCTTTAACACAGATAAAATGATGGTCAACAATATTGAGCAGTACTTTTGCTAAGTCCATTGCTGCTGCAGTATTGGAGTCAAGGAACAGTAGCTTCTACAGATGCAAAAATTTCAGGTTTTATAAAATCCCAAGAAGCATCATCCAACTTTGTTACAGTTATAAACTCTTATTCGAAGAGAACTTGAATAATTCCATCAATTCCATAAAGACTTTTTCTAGTGGATAACTCATAGCTGAACAAGCATTCAGAAAGTTTCCAAGAATAGTTGCAATGCCATATCCAAATTCACGTCTTAGAAAACAAAAGTCCCAGCAAATTCACGAGGAATCTATAGACATAACTTGTCATGATTTCCCAGGAAATCCCCAACCAGATTCTTATTCGACCCAACGGTGTACTTGAAAAAGCAAGCCACACTTTGTGGGTCAAGTTTACCAGGCAAGAGATGAGTTCCTTGGAGAAGCTCTAGCCCTTTCTTCGAGTCTCAGTTAAAATAATCTGCTCCAATCATCAGGCTTCTTTTAATATACTTCTTCCAACAAACCAATGGAACTTAAATACTAGGATCACTATAATTATCACACTTCACTATCAAGAAGGGCGTATAATCCTTAAGATTTACTGGAAACTTTTTGAACCAAATGATCCATTGCCCACCTTTGCGGTCATTCCCCTAATTATAGCAATCAAGCCATTCAAAGCAAGAATATGCATAGCAAACAAAGGGTAGTTCATAGGAAATGTATTATTGGGCAACAAATTAGCAGAATCTTCAAACACATTGCTGCAAGTTATGTCACCATCTAAGTTGGCATACATCTTTGCAAGCCCCACATAACTGGTCAAATAAGTCATCAATTCGAGGTAATGGATATTTTTTTTTCACTGTTATTATGTTCAATTTTCTATAATCCACACATAATAGCAAGGATCCATCCTTCTTCTTCACAAAAAATACTGGAGCACCCCAAGGTGAGGTACTAGGCCGATTAACCCTTTACTTTGCAACTCATTCAATTGAATGTTCAATTCTTTAAGTTCAATTGGAGCTAGTCTATATGGAGTTATTGATATTGGATCCATACCTGGATACAATTCCATAGAAAAATCCATCTCTCTGTGAGGAGGTAAAAATGGCAATTCTTTTGGAAAAACATTAGCAAATTCACAAACCATTGGAATGCAATATATAGTTGTCTTCTTTTTCCCTTCTCCCTACACATTAAAAAGAAAATAGTGTCCACCATCCTTTCTTGACCACTTGTCACCTAGGTTTTGAATTAATGGAATAAATGCAAGCCTTCTATCACCATAGAAACTCAAATATGAACCAAAAGAGGTTTGGAATGTTACTTCCTTCAAATAAAAATCTAATACAACATGATGCCGGTCCAGCCAATCCATCCCCACAATTACTTCAAAGGATAAAATATCAAGAATAACCAGAATTATTGTAACTTCAAGACCCCTAATATAAAGTACACAAGCATGACACACTCACTTGGTTTCCACACCCATAGGAGTCTCATTACATAATGAACAATGAGGGGGAACAAATTTTATGTCTACCATGGAGGCAAATAAAACATTTGCCCAAGTGCTAAAACTCATACCTTCCACTAAGGCATTTGACTCTGCATTTTGTGACCCCAATGCATAAAATCTCCCTTGTTGTCCTTGCTCTGGCTTTTGTCTAGGCTTCCCTTGTCTAAAGTTTCCTTCCCCTTGAGGTTGCGTTCCTTGGATTCGTGAATTTGTCTGTTGAAACTGCCATTGAGATGGCTGGTATGCAGGACGTTGAAATTTTGGGCACTCCCTCCTAAGATGTCCCACCTCACCACATTCATAACATCTCCTTGGTCCTTTGGCCATATCTGTAGTCCCACTATACTGCTATTGTTTCTGGGTTTTTGTTGGGGATGAGTCACTTTCTAGCGCTTGAAATCTTGTTCCCATTTTTCTATAATAAGAGCCCTTGCCACAACCTCATTGTAAGTACGAAGCATGAAGGGGGCCACCTGTGCTCTAATATGTTCAATCTCAACCCCTCTTGGAATTGTTGAGCTCGCATTTGTTCATCTGCAACCACATTCGGAGCATATCTAGATAGTTGTGTAAACTTTGCTGCATATTCAGTCACTATCATATTCCTTTGAAACAAGCGTATAGGGGCTGCATAAGTCCTCATATAGACGTCATTCTCCATGGAGAAGCACCGACACGCAACAACCTGAAAAGGAAGACAATCGATCATGAGACTTCTTGAGAGAGTTGAACGCACTATAAGTGAGGCCTTCTCTTACACGTGAATTCAAGTTTCTTCATAGCCCCAACCACACAATTCGCATCATTAGATATTCCTCTTAGCATCACACACCAAGGAAATGGACTATCAATTCAGGAAGCATCACAACACACCATTGAAGAAATTGGAGTCCACCAATCATGCTTGCAACAGGCACGCACGGAAGAGGCAACCACACACCACAGTTTGGGCGGCATCCCACAACAAGCAGCATCATGGGACTCCATTGGAGAGAATTCTCCACACATAGCCACATAAAGGCTATACACACCATAAGATGGTGGTAGTAGTCGCACGTTGGACTTAAGAAAAGCAGTTGTCAGTTTCAATGCACCATAATGGAGAAGAGATTCACACATGCAACAATAGGAAGGTAAGTTGATTTTTTTTTAGTTTGGTTTTTGATTAATTATATATGTTTGACAAGTTATTCTTTTTTAGTTTGGTTTTGATTAATTATATATATATTGAAAGGGTACAATTTTTTGGTTTAGTTTTTAATTTATCATATTATATTGAAAGGTTTTAATTTTTTAGTTCATCATATTATATTAAAAAGTTAGAATTGTTTTTGGTTTCTTTTTTGATTTATTGTATCATATGGAAAGGTTATAATTTTATTATTATTATTATTATTATAGTTCACTAGATTAATTGTTTTGTAGGATAAAAATTTTATTTTGAAGTTTGTGCCATTTTAGTTTATTTCATTCAAGTTAATTCACGAGTTTTATAGTTTTAATTAATTAGTTTGATTGATTTGATGTCATGATGTTTTATGTTACAAAGTTTGATAATTGTAGTACTTAATCATCTTGTTTTAGGTTTTGTGTTATTAGGTTATTTACCATGCTATTAAAATTTTACCTTGTAAAGTTGGATAATTGTAGTGCTTAATCATCTTGTTTTAGGTTTTGTGTTATTAGGTTTTTTCTCTATGCTATTTAAAGTTCTCATTTTTGGTAATTTGGTAGTTCTTTGGTTTAAATTTTCTTGTGTTATTATACTTAAAGTTCTTGTCTTTAGAAATTTGGTAGTTCTGATTTTTTAGATTTTCTTGTTATTATGCATGCCTTTGATTGCATTATTATATTTAAAATTCTCATATTTAGAAATTTGGTAGTTCTTAGATTTTAGATTTTCTTACTATTATGCATGTCTTTGATTGCACTATGTTATTAAAATTCTCATCTTTGGAAGATTGTTGATTCTTAGGTCTTAAATTTCCTTGTTATTATATTTGTAATTTGATGATTATTTTTATTAAAGGTTTCATCCTTAGAAGATTGGTATTTTTTAGGTTCTAGATCTTTTGGTTTTATTTCATGCTATTAAAAGTCTTGATGTTTATTTTTAAAAGCTTAGAAAATTCTTAGGATTTTAGTTTTCTGGTTGTTATGTGTTATTCATGGTGTTGGCTTATATTTCATGCTATTAAAAGTCTTGATTTTTATTTTTGAAAGCATGTTGGTTTGTTTGGGACTTGGTTAAAATTCACATTTTTGGTTTATTATCTTTGAAAGACTTTTTTTAAAGAAAAGAGTTTTTTTTTAGGATTGATATTTTGAGTTGAATCAAAGTTGTTCCCTTCTTTTCATAAAAATAAATTTTCTCCATCATGATTGAGGCTCTTGGATCATGAGTAAAAGGTGGCCAAAAAGGAGATCCAAGTTGTTTATTTGTCTTGTTTTCAAAGTCCTTTACATTAGAATTTAAAAATTCCTACTCTATGGCTATTTTTTGGGATTTCTTAATTCGCTTGTTTCCTTTTGCACCTAAAATTACTTTCAAAAGTATTTAAATCATCAAAAGGCTTTGAAAAAAATATTCGTTCTTGGTTTAGGAAAAAAACTGTATTTTCTTTTAAAATTATGCAACTCATTTCATCTAAGTTGCATTCTCCTTTGTTGGTTTTCAATTTTTTATTTATTTATTCACATAGGCTTGGACTTGTGCTCCCAAATTAATGGGAATACACAAGTAAAACAAATGGAGATTGAATGGGGGCTTGATGGAATCCTCATATGAAAGAATTTTTCAAAACTCGTTCTTCTTTTCGGTTTCCACTCAGCTACTAACCCTTGGGATTTAAAATTTGTTTTGATAATTTAGAGTATTTAAAAAAAGATTTCCAAAAATTTGACGATGTTCATTACTTCTTGAACTTGATTTTGGAATATTATTCGAGTCAAATAGATTTTCTTGAAGTCAAAATTATGATCATCTCTTTCAGCATGTTTTGTTTAGGCTTACTTCTATACACTTGAGAGTACTTTGCAAAATTAAATTACATTTTGATATTTTAAATTTAAATAAATATTTTCCACAGATTTTTTACTTCTTAAGATTGAATTTTGAGACATAAAATATTAAAAAGTATATTTTCTTGAGAGAGATGATTTTTCAAATTTGTGCCTAGTGCATATGACTATTTTTGGATAGCTGATAAGTTTGAGTGTTTTAAAATACTTTCTAAGGCTCCCAAGTCTTGCCTTTATTTATTTTTTTTTACTTTTGTAAACTAGACAATTTGAAGTACATGTATGATTTTTTTTTTTTTTTATGATTCTAGGAGACCTTTGAATATATTTACAAATTCAGTTTGGGCTTTTTTATGTTGTTCTAAACGTGTAGGAGATGTTTCCTGAAAACTTTTGTAATTAAATTCCACTTTAAGATTATTTTTTTTGGGATTTGTTTTATGATGCTTCCTATTCTGATCACATGCTAAAAGTCTTGTACTTTACTTGACTTTGCCTTTTTTTTTTTTTTTTTTGGTGTTATTTGACTTATTTGGATTGACTTTGGTTATTGTACTGTGATATAGGCATATTAGAGAGGTTTGTCTTAATTTCATGATCAAATGATGTTCCTAGATATTAATTTATAATTTTCCTTTTGATAATAGTGTGCCCCTTTTGCTACATGTTTTAATCATAACCCTTTCTTTCTTTCTTTCTTTTTTTGGGAATTGTATACATGACTTATTTAATCATTTGTGTTTTCTTATACTTTGCTCATTTTTGTTATAATATTTAGATACCATGCATGTTAGGATTTCTTTTCTTTATTGTATGTTATTATAACTTTGATCTAACCTCTCATGTCTTATGGAAGCACATTATAAGCTATTTATAAATTACTTTTTGATATTTTAAATTTAAATAAATATTTTCCACAGATTTTTAACTTCTTAAGATTGAATTTTGAGACATAAAATATTAAAAAGTATGTTTTCTTGAGAGAGATGATTTTTCAAATTTGTGCCTACTACACATGACTGTTTTTGGATAGCTGATAAGTTTGAGTGTTTTAAAATACTTTCTAAGGCTCCCAAGTCTGGCCTTTATTTTTTTTTTTTTAGTTTTGTAAACTAGACAATTTAAAGTACATGTATAATTTTTTTTTTTTTTTTTTTTTATGATTTTAGGAGACCTTTGAATATTTTTACAAATTCAGTTTGGGCTTTTTTATGTTGTTCTAAACGTGTAGGAGATGTTTCCTCAAAACTTTTGTAATTAAATTCCACTTTAAGATTTTTTTTTTTTGGGATTTGTTTTATGATGCTTCCTATTCTGATCACATGCTAAAAGTCTTGTACTTTACTTGACTTTGCCTTTTTTTATTTTTTTTTGGTGTTATTTGACTTAATTTGCTTGACTTTGGTTATTGTATTGTGATATAGGCATAATAGAGAGGTTTGTCTTAATTTTATAATCAAATGATGTTCCTAGATATTAATTTATAATTTTCCTTTTGATAATAGTGTGCCCCTTTTGCTACATGTTTTAATCATAACCATTTCTTTCTTTTTTTTTTTTTTTGGGTGTTGTATACATGACTTATTTAATAATTTGTGTTTTCTTATACTTAGCTCATTTCTGTTATAATATTTAGATACCATGCATGTTAGGATTTCTTTTCTTTATTGTCTGTTATTATAACTTTGATCTAACCTCTCATGTCTTATGGAAGCACATTGTAAGCTATTTATAAATTACTTTTTGATATTTTAAATTTAAATAAATATTTTCCTCAGATTTTTTCCTTCTTAAGATTGAATTTTGAGACATAAAATATCAAAAAGCATGTTTTCTTGAGAGAGATGATTTTTCAAATTTGTGCCTACTGCACATGACTGTTTTTGGATAGCTGATAAGTTTGAGTTTTTAAAATACTTTCTAAGGCTCCCAAGTCTGGCCTTTATTTATTTTTTTTAGTTTTGTAAACTAGACAATTTGAAGTACATGTATGATTTTTATTTTATTTTTTTATGATTTTAGGAGACCTTTGAATATTTTTACAAATTCAGTTTGGGCTTTTTTATGTTGTTCTAAATGTGTAGGAGATGTTTCCTCAAAACTTTTGTAATTAAATTCCACTTTAAGATTTTATTTTTGGGATTTTTTTTATGATGCTTCCTATTCTGATCACATGCTAAAAAGTGTTGTACTTTACTTGACTTTGCCTTTTTTTATTTTTTTTTGGTGTTATTTGACTTATTTTGCTTGACTGTGGTTATTGTATTGTGATATAGGCATAATAGAGAGGTTTGTCTTAATTTTATGATCAAATGATGTTCCTAGATATTAATTTATAATTTTCCATTTGATAATAGTGTGCCCCTTTTGCTAACTATTTTAATCATAACCCTTTCTTTCTTTTTTTTTTTTTTTTTGGGAGTTGTATACATGACTTATTTAATAATTTGTGTTTTCTTATACTTAGCTCATTTCTGTTATAATATTTAGATACTATGCATCTTAGGATTTCTTTTCTTTATTGTCTGTTATTATAACTTTGATCTAACCTCTCATGTCTTATGGAAGCACATTGTAAGCTATTTATAAATTACTTTTTGATATTTTAAATTTAAATAAATATTTTCCTCATATTTTTTACTTCTTAAGATTGAATTTTGAGACATAAAATATTAAAAAGTATGTTTTCTTGAGAGAGATGATTTTTCAAATTTGTGCCTACTGCACATGACTGTTTTTGGATAGCTGATAAGTTTGAGTGTTTTAAAATACTTTCTAAGGCTCCCAAGTCTGGCCTTTATTTATTTTTTTTTAGTTTTGTAAACTAGACAATTTGAAGTACATGTATGATTTTTTTTTTTTTTTGATTTTAGGAGACCTTTGAATATTTTTACAAATTCAGTTTGGGCTTTTTTATGTTGTTCTAAATGTGTAGGAGATGTTTCCTCAAAACTTTTGTAATTAAATTCCACTTTAAGATTTTTTTTTTGTGGGATTTGTTTTATGATGCTTCCTATTCGATCACATGCTAAAAGTGTTGTACTTTACTTGACTTTGCCTTTTTTCTTTTTTTTTTTGGTGTTATTTGACTTATTTTGCTTGACTTTGGTTATTGTATTGTGATATAGGCATAATAGAGAGGTTTGTCTTAATTTCATGATCAAATGATGTTCCTAGATATTAATTTATAATTTTGCTTTTGATAATAGTGTGCCCCTTTTGCTACATGTTTTAATCATAACCCTTTCTTTCTTTCTTTTTTTTTTTTGAGAGTTGTATACATGACTTATTTAATAATTTGTGTTTTCTTATACTTAGCTCATTTCTGTTATAATATTTAGATACCATGCATTTTAGGATTTCTTTTCTTTATTGTCTGTTATTATAACTTTGATCTAACCTCTCATGTCTTATGGAAGCACATTGTAAGCTATTTATAAATTACTTTTTGATATTTTAAATTTAAATAAATATTTTCCTCAGATTTTTTCCTTCTTAAGATTGAATTTTGAGACATAAAATATCAAAAAGCATGTTTTCTTGAGAGAGATGATTTTTCAAATTTGTGCCTACTGCACATGACTGTTTTTGGATAGCTAATAAGTTTGAGTGTTTTAAAATACTTTCTAAGGCTCCCAAGTCTGGCCTTTATTTATTTTTTTTTAGTTTTGTAAACTAGACAATTTGAAGTACATGTATGATTTTTTTTTTTTTTTTTTTTTTTTTTTTTTTATGATTTTAGGAGACCTTTGAATATTTTTACAAATTCAGTTTGGGCTTTTTTATGTTGTTCTAAATGTGTAGGAGATGTTTCCTCAAAACTTTTGTAATTAAATTCCACTTTAAGATTTTTTTTCTGTGGGATTTGTTTTATGATGCTTCCTATTCGATCACATGCTAAAAGTGTTGTACTTTACTTGACTTTGCCTTTTTTCTTTTTTTTTTGGTGTTATTTGACTTATTTTGCTTGACTTTGGTTATTGTATTGTGATATAGGCATAATAGAGAGGTTTGTCTTAATTTCATGATCAAATGATGTTCCTAGATATTAATTTATAATTTTGCTTTTGATAATAGTGTGCCCCTTTTGCTACATGTTTTAATCATAACCCTTTCTTTCTTTTTTTTTTTTTTTTTGAGAGTTGTATACATGACTTATTTAATAATTTGTGTTTTCTTATACTTAGCTCATTTCTGTTATAATATTTAGATACCATGCATTTTAGGAATTCTTTTCTTTATTGTCTGTTATTATAACTTTGATCTAACCTCTCATGTCTTATGGAAGCACATTGTAAGCTATTTATAAATTACTTTTTGATATTTTAAATTTAAATAAATATTTTCCTCAGATTTTTTCCTTCTTAAGATTGAATTTTGAGACATAAAATATTAAAAAGCATGTTTTCTTGAGAGAGATGATTTTTCAAATTTGTGCCTACTGCACATGACTGTTTTTGGATAGCTAATAAGTTTGAGTGTTTTAAAATACTTTCTAAGGCTCCCAAGTCTGGCCTTTATTTATTTTTTTTAGTTTTGTAAACTAGATAATTTGAAGTACATGTATGTTTTTTTTTTTTTTTTTTATTTTAGGAGACCTTTGAATATTTTTACAAATTCAGTTTGGGCTTTTTTATGTTGTTCTAAACGTGTAGGAGATGTTTCCTCAAAACTTTTGTAATTAAATTCCACTTCAAGATTTTTTTTTTGGGATTTGTTTTATGATGCTTCCTATTCTGATCACATGCTAAAAGTGTTGTACTTTACTTGACTTTGCCTTTTTTTTTTTTTTGGTGTTATTTGACTTATTTTGCTTGACTTTGGTTATTGTATTGTGGTATAGGCATAATAGAGAGGTTTGTCTTAATTTCATGATCAAATGATGTTCCTAGATATTAATTTATAATTTTGCTTTTGATAATAGTGTGCCCCTTTTGCTACATGTTTTAATCATAACCCTTTCTTTCTTTCTTTTTTTTTTTTGGGAGTTGTATACATGACTTATTTAATAATTTGTGTTTTCTTATACTTTGCTCATTTCTGTTATAATATTTAGATACCATGCATGTTAGGATTTCTTTTCTTTATTGTCTATTATTATAACTTTGATCTAACCTCTCATGTCTTATGGAAGCACACATTGTAAGCTATTTATGCTATTCAAGTATGCTTTTTATCTTTGCATCTTAATTCCATTAGTTATGTAAAGCTTCATATATGATCATTATCATGCTTAATAGATCTTTTTGATTGCTTGTTTGACTCACCATGTTAGATTTCTTACTATGGTAAAATACATGTGTGTGCGTGTGTGTGTTTTTTTTTAAAACTAACTTTGATGTCTTGTGACAACGCTTAAGTTACAACTTAGGTAGTATGCCTATCTTCCTTACTCGTGTGATTGATAGCTTAGATATATTTGTTTTAATATGGATAACATGTAATTTGAATTTAGATAAACACCTAATCCTTTCTTGGTATCATTAGTCAGTCGATTAATTGTCTTATTTCCCTCAATCTAGTTATAGTGACCTTTTTAAGGCTTAGAGGGGTGCTAACACCTTATCCAAAACTTAAGGAGTTATTTTTCTTAGGCTTTTAGATTTTTATTTTATTTTTCTTAAAAGCAAATAAAAATAAGTGGCAACTCCGATTTTAACAACAATAATTTCACGTGAGTGGGAACGCACGTGAAAAATGCAGATCCACAAATTGATGACTCCATTGAGAATTTTTTAGGATCAAGCTTGAACACTAGTTGAGGAAAATATGTTGTTTAATTGGTTGATTAGAAAGTACCTTCCTTCCTTTAGGCAAGGTGATTCAGTTTGCTTGTTTGATTGATTTGTAAAGTTGGATAATTGTAGTACTTAACTGTTTGTGATTTAGTTAAAATTCACATTTTGGGTTTATTATCTTTGAAAGACTCTTTTAAAGAAAATAGAATTTTTTTAGGATTGATATTTTGAGTTGAGCTTAATCATTTGGTCCTTTGGATTCTCATCATTTGGAAACCATCGTAGGTTTTATCTAAGTTTATTCCTTGGTCCTTTTGTTTCTTATCATTAGAACACCATCCTAGGTTCTATCTAACCTTATTAATGTTTGTTCCATTGGTTTCTCATCATTGGGTCACCATCCTAGGTTTTATCTTAGTTTCTTTGCTTTCTCTTCATTGGAACTCCATTATAGGTTTTAAGTTTATTCTTAGTTTCACTCATTAATCATCATTGGGACACAATCTTAGGTACTATCTAAGAATATTTGTTTTTTCCTTTGGTTTCTTATATCATTGGAACGCCATCCTGACTTCTCTCTAAGTTCAATCGTTTATTCCTTTTGGTTTCTCATCTTTAGGATACCATCCTAAGTTTTATCTAAGTTTCTTCATTGTTCCTTTGGTTTCTCATCATTAGGACACCGTCCTAAGTTCTATCCCAATTCATTCTTTTTCATTTCGTTTCTCATCAATGGGATGCCATCCAAGGTTCTATCTAAACTTAATGGTTTGTTCCTTTGGTTCCTCATCATTGGGAAAACAATCCTAGGTTCTATCTCATTTTATTTCTCATCATTGGGACGCTATCCTAGGTTCTATCTAAGTTCAATTGTTTGATCATTTAGTTTCTCATTATTGGGTTACCATCCTAGGTTCTGTCTAAGCTTAATCAATTGTTCCTTTGGTTTCTCATCATTGGGACACCATCCTAGGTTCTTTCTAATCTTAATTGTTTCTTCCTTTGCTATTGCATCAATGTGACACCATCCTATGTATTATTTTAGTTTATTCTTTGTTCATTTGGTTTCTCATAATTGGGACACAATCCTAGGTTCTATCTAAGCTTAATCGATTCTTCCTTTTGTTTCTTATCATTGGGACACACAACCCCAAGTTCTATCTTAGTTTCCTCTTTGTTCCTTTCTTTTCTCATCATTTGGAAACTATCCTAGGTTTTCTTAGTTTATTCTTTGTTCCTTTGGTTTGTCTTCATTATAAACCATCCTATTTTCTATCTAACCATAATCGTTTCTTCATTTTTTTTTTTGAATCAATGCGACACCTGTCACACCTCATTTTTTTTTTAACTGAACAATTGATACTCAAATACAATATAAGTGCTCTTAAAAATATGGGGATACAAAAATTTAAATGTTGAGTTGCTATTTGATTTTGTGCAAAAAGAGGATACAAAACCTATTATAAAGAGTACATCTTGTATTAAACTTTGTAACTATCAGTTAACAAAATGTGTTTCGTTTCAGAAAAGAAACATGTACTAAATTAATTTGCATATACCAAAACCCCAGGTTCACTACGGGTAGCCCATACTACAAGTGTACTTGAAAAATATATACATTACATCATTCATACAAAAAGATTCAATCTTTAATACATAGGCAAAGCCTCAAAACACTTTCAATGCGAGCAAACAACATCCAATCACAGTAAAGAATTGCTCAAGCATTATTTCTTGCATAGGTCTTCTGACCTGCATCTAAAGGTGGAAAGGATAGGGTGAGTTCACAACTCAGTAGGAAAGTTTATAACCATCCTAAGCATACCCTTACAAATCTTGAATTAAACGTTTAATAGATGCATGATAAACATTTTGTAACCATTAATAAATATGCAATCATATCAAACATGTATGCATGTGTTTTCTAGTTTCATTTTTGCTTTTCATCTTCCATCCTTTCACAACTGATAAACTGCTAACCCCCACCAATCTACACATCAGATATCAATGCTCCACAAGATACTAGGTCAATATAATAATGACTATTCTAAGGCATCACCCAAGGGTAAGTCATACCCCATGTCTTCTAGGACTCATACCCAAGGGAAGGACCAACCCCGTGTCTTTAGGGACTAAAACCCAGGGGTAGGACTAACCCCATACACCCACATCGGAGTGTCTTCCTCGAGGGCTTTAGCGACTTTCACCCAAGGACCCACAGTCCCACATAAACAATATATCATAGGAAAATGCATGTAGCATCACTAAACACTTCCCACAATCAATTTTTTGAATATCATTTGTGATTATTCCATATCCTTCTTGCAATGCAACCACACCATGAACCATTTCCACAACACGGAACCATGAATCTTCATACCAATATACATTCCAATCTCATTGTAACATTTCAATACAATAAACCGAGATGTAATGACACATTAACACATCATAGAAATGGCGTGAAATTCCGATATATGTTTCAAGGTAAGAAATTAGATACACCATGGAACAGTATAAAATTCCCTACCTTACACGGACTTTCCCTCTGTGATTCTCCAATGTAAGCGATCTTTACCTATTACAAGGAACTGAAATAAAATAAAATGATTTAGGTTTCTTAACACCAATTAACAACTGTTTGCTATTAATTTTTAACTCTCATATTAATTACCAAACACCAATTGTTTTGATTTTTTTTCCTAAAGCCTAACCCAGTAACAAATCCCAAGTGTCCAAATAACCTAATTAATCACATGTTTACTAATCTATTTTTCAATCAAACCAAACTAAACAAAGATTTATGCTGATCTTACCATAAATAAAATACTTAAGCTAAAAGATTCATTTTGTTTCTAGTCATTGAGACGCCATCCTAGATTATTTAAGCTCAATCATTTGGTCCTTTGTATTCTTGTCATGGGGACACAATCGTAGGTTCTATCTAAGTTTATTCTTTGGTCCTTTCATTTCTCATCAGTAGTACGCCATCCTAGGTTCTATCTAACCTTATTCGTTTGATTCTTTTGTTTCTCATCATTAGGTCGCCACCTTAGGTTCTATCTTGGTTAATTCTTAATTCATTTGCTTTCTCATCATTGGGACACCCTTTTAGGTTTTATCTAATTTTATTCTTAGTTTCATTGATTTATCACCATGTGGACGCCATCCTAGGTTGTACCTAAAATAATAAACTAAGATCAAACCTAGGATGGTTTACCGATGATGAGAAACCAAAGGAGAAAACATCAAACTTAAATTAAACCTAGAATGGTATCCCAATGTTTAGAAACCCGAAGGAACAAATGATTAAGGATAGATAGAACCTAGGATGACGTCCCAGTGATGAGCAACCAAATGAAAAAACAAAAAACTGAGATAGGACATAGGATGATGTCACAATGATGAGAAGCCACATGAAGAGAGAAGAAACTAAGGTTCAACCTAGGATGCAGTCCTATTGATAAGAAATGAAAGGAACTAACGTTTAAGCTTAGATAGAGCCTAGGATGGTGTCCCAATGATGGGGAAACCAAATAAACAAACAATAAACTTAGATAGAACATAGGATATTGTCCAAGTGATCAGAAACCAAAGGAACAAACATTAAACTAAAATCAAACCTATGATGGTGTCCCAAATTGGTTCATAAACCGAAGGAACAAACAATTAAGGTTTGATAGAACCTATGATAGTGTCTCAATGTTGAGAAACCAAATGAAGAAAGAAAAAACTGAGATAGAACCTAGGATGGTGTACCGACAATGAGAAACTAAAGGAAGAAAGGAGAAACCTAGATAGAACCTAGGACCACATCTCCATAATAGAACTTAGGATGATATGAAACCAAATGAATAATAAACTGAGAAATAACCTAGGATGATGTCCCAATGATGAGAAAGCAAATGAACAAATGATTAAGTATAGATAGAACCCAGGATAACATCTCCATAATTAGAAACCAAATGAACAAAGAATAAACTGATATAGAACATAGGATGGTGTCCTACTGATGACAAACCATAAGATCAAAGATGAAACTTAGATTCAATCTAGGATAGACTTCAATTGATGAGAAATGAAGGGAATAAATGATTAAGCCTACATAGACTTTAGGATGGCATCCCAATGATGCAAGGGAAAATAAAGAAAGAATACTCTACAATAGAACCTAGGATGTTGTCCCAATGCTGAGAAACTAATCGAACAAATGATTAAGCATAGACAAAGTTTATATAGAACCTAGGATGGCGTCCCAAAGATGAGAAACAAAATGAACAAAGAATACACTAACATTGAACCTAGGATGGTGTCCAATTGATGAGAAACCAAACATACAATTGATTAAGCTTAGATAGAACCTATGATAGCGTTCCAACGGTGAGAAACAAAATGAATAAAGAATAAATTGAGATAGAACCTAAGATGGTGTCGCATTGATGCAAAAGCAAAGGAAGAAACGATTAAAGTTAGAACATAGGATAACATCCTAAGGATGTGAAACCAATGGAACAAAACATAAATAGAGACAAAACCAAGGATGTGAAAACAGAATGAACAAAGAGTAAACCTAGATAGCACCTTGGATAATGTCCCAATGATGAGAAGTCACAGGATAAACGATAAAGTTTAGATAAAACATAGGATAGACTCACAACGGTGAGAACCGAAATAAGCACAGATTCAGATGAGATAGAACCTATGATGGTGTCCCAATGATGAGAAAGAAAAGTAACAAAGAAGAAACATAGAAAGAACATTAGATCTATTCCAAATGATAAGAAACCAAATGAACAAAGAATTAATTCAGATAGAACTAAGGATTGTGTCCACATGACGAGGAACCAAAGGATCAAAGAATCTAGGATTGTATCCACATGATTAGAAACCAAAGGAACAAACGATTAAGCTCATATAGAATCTAGGATGGCGTCCCAACGATTAGAAAAAAAGGAACAAAAAATAAATTGAGATAGAACTTAGGAGTTTGTCCGTATGACGAGAATCCACAGGAACAAAGAATAAACTAAGGTTGAATTTAGGATGGTGTCCAAATGATAAGAAATCGAAGGAACTATGAAGAAATGTAGATAGAGCTGCAAATAGTGTCCCAATGATGAGAAAACTAATGAACGAATGATTAAACTTATATTGAACATAGGATGTTGACCCAATGATGAGAAATCAAATCAACAAAGAATAAATTGAGATAGAACCTGCATTGGTGTTCCAAAGATGAGAAACCAAAGGCATAAAGAAAAAATTTAGATAGAAACCTAGGATAGTGTCCTAATGATGAGAAACCAAACGAACAAACGATTAAGCTTAGATAGAACATAGGATTGCATACCAATGATGAGAAACCAAAGGAACAAAGAATAAACGGAGATAGAACCTAGGATGGTGTCCCAATGATGAGGAACCAAAGAACAAAGAATATAAGCTGAGATAAAACCTAGGATGGCGTACCAATGATGAGAAACCAAAGGAACTAAACATAAACTAAGATAGAACCTAGGAAGCTTATCCGATGAGGAGAATCCAAAAGAACAAAGAATAAACTAAGATAGAACCTAGGATAGTGTCACAAGGATGACAAACAGTTTCTTTAGCGCATGCTTCATTGAGTCAACCTCCATTGTTTACGGCATCCTCCATCGTTGAGTTTATTTAGGGCAACCTCATCTTTTGTGTTTCTTTAATGCATGGACCTTCCTTCAGTTCATTTAGGGAAAGTGATTTCATCGAGTCTTATTAAGGCATCTTTTTCCATTATTTTGTTTAAGATGTCCCCCCCTTCATTCAGTTAATTTATGGCATCCACCTTCCTTATCTATGTTTAGATCATCCCCTTTTCTTCAATGCTATTAAGGCATGTCCTCCTCCCATCCCATAGTTCCTTTGTTTAGGCTATGCCCACATCCTTGAGTATGTCTAGCACATCCCCCTTTCTTGAGTTTGTTTAAGGGTATACCCTATTCCTTGAGTATGTTCAGGACATCCTCTTTCCTTGAGTTGTTTTCGGGCATCCCCTTCCTTAAGTTTGTTTAGGGTATTCCCCTTCATTGAGTTTATTTAGGGCTTCCTCTTTCCTCGAATGTTATTAGGGTATTCCCATTCCTCTTCATTGGGCTATCAAACTACCTTGATTTACTTAGTCCATCTCCCTTCCTTCAGTTTCTTACGTCATCCATCTTCATGGAGATTTTTAATTCATTCCCTTTCCTAGAGTTTGTTTAGACCAACCAACATCCTTCAATTCTTTTAGGGCATACCCTTTCCTAGGGATTACATAGCAGACTACCACTTCCTTTAGTGTAGGGCATCCCCATCAAGTAGTTTGTTTAGCGCAACTCCATTTCTTGAGGTTTTTTAGCACAATTGCATTTCTTGGGATTGGGCATCCCCCTTGGTAGATTTTATTTGTGGCATGCCCTTTCTAGGAGTCTTATTAGTGAACCCCCCTTCTTAATGTTCATTTACGACGTTCTTTTTCCATTGGCTTTTTAATAGCATCCCGCTTGCTCGAATTTGCTTAGAGCATCCCCCTTTACTTTGTTTAGAGAATTCTCTTCATTAAGTTTATTAAGGGCATCCGACTTCCTTATGTTTGTTTAGGGTATCCCTCGTTCTTCACCCCAAAATCAGAATGTCATCGTAGGTTCTATCTAAACATAATAATTTGTTCCCAAGATTGCTCATCATTGGAACGCCATTCATAGTTCTATTCATTTTTATTCTTAGTTTGTTTAGTTTCACATCATTGAGATGCCATCCTAGGTTCCATCTAAGCTAATTCGTTTGTTCTTTTGATTGCTCATCATTGGACCATAATTCTTGGTTCTATCTCTATTCATTCTTCGTTCCTTTACTTATCTGTCATTGGTTTACTATCCTAGTTTTAATCTAAGTTTATTCATTTGTTCCTCTGATTTCTCATCACTAGGACGTCATCCTAGGTTCTACCTAAGCTTAGTTGGTAGTTTGTTATGTTTCTCATCATCGTGATGTCATCTTAGTTTCTATCTAGGTTTGTTCTTAGTTCCTCTGGGTTCGAAACATTTGGATGCAATCCTAGGTTCGACATATGTTCATTGTTCATTCCTTTGGTTTCCCATCATTGTGAACTATCTAAGCTTATTTGTATGTTCCTTTGGTTTTTCATTTCCAAATATTTGGATGCAATCCTAGGTTCGGTCTATGTTCATTGTTTGTTCCTTTGGTTCCCCATCATTGTGAACTATCTAAGCTTATTCATATGTTCCTTTGGCTTCTCGTAATTAGGACGCCATCCTAGGTTCTATCATTGGTCATTCTAACTTCCTAAAGCTTTCGATAAATGGGATGCCATCCTAGGTTCTATCATTGGTCATTCTAACTTCCTAAGGCTTTCGATAAATGGGATGCCATCCTAGTTTCAATTTAAGCTTTTTTCTTTGTTGTTTTTGTTTCTCATCATTGAGATGTCATCCTAGGTTATACCTATGCTTAATTTTAATTCCTTTGGTTTCAAATTTTTGGGCATCCCCCTTCATTGAGTCTTGTTAGCACATCCCCTTCTTTTAGTTTGTTTACAACATTCTCCTTCCATATCTTTGTTTAGGGCATCACCCTTCCTTCAGTCTTATTAAGACGTCACATATTCCCTTAGTTTCTTTATAGAATATCTATTCCTTGAGTTTGTTTAGTGTTTGCACCCTCTTCCTTGAGAATTTCTTGTAAGGAATCCCCCTTCCTAGAGTTTATTTAGGACAACCCTTATTCTTAGAGTTACTTATGGCATCCCCCTCATTTGATTATGTTTAAGGCAAGCCTCATTCTTGAGTCTTATTAGCATGTGCTAGGGAATGGGTGTTTTGTATCCATTGAGCAAAGACGGGTTGTAATTGTATAGCAGTATCTGAAAACATATCTTGGGGACACCTTAAAGCGCATATCATATTCCTGGGATAACGAGCATAAGAGATAAAGGGCTATTATTGTATCAGCCCTCCAAAAGGTTATGCTAGTTTTTTCCCCATTCCTTTGTCCAAAGGCTCACCTCAAAGAGAGACCGAAGGGGCCGAAGCACCTAAAAAAAGGGTGCAACCTGAGAAACCTTGAGGTAGAATACCTGATATAGAGTGGAACTCCCAAGAAAGACTTAAGGTCGAAGACCACGGCAGAAGTGAAACACACCTTCCATGAGTTTCCTTACAGCAACACTTCTTTTTTAGTTTGTTTAGGGCATCCTCCATCATTGAGTTTATTTATGGCAACCTCACCTTTTGTGTTTCTTTAATGCATGGAGCTTCCCTGAGTTCATTGAGGGAATGTGATTTTACCGAGTCTTATTAAGGCATCTTTTTCCATTATTTTGTTTAACCTTCATTCAGTTAATTTATGCCATCCACCTTCCTTATCTATGTTTTAGATCATCCCCTTTTCTTCAATGTTATTAAGGCATCTCCTCCATGAGTTTAACCTTCATTCAGTGAAACACACCTTTCCATGAGTTTCTTTGTAGAATTCCTATTCCTTGCGTTTGTTTAGGTTATGCCTGCATCCTTGAGTATGTTTAGCACATCCCCCTTTCTTGAGTTTGTTTAAGGGTATGCCTTTTTCCTTGAGTATGTTTAGGACATCTTCCTTCCCTAATGTTTTTTCGGGCATCCCCTTCCTTAAGTTTTTTTAGGGTATTCCCCTTCATTGAGTTAATTTAGGGCATCCTCTTTCCACAAGTGTTATTAGGGTATTCCCATTCGTCTATTTTTTTAGGACATTCCTGTTCATTGGGCTATCAAACTACCTTGATTTACTTTAGTCCATCACCCTTCCTTCAGTTTCTTAGGTCATCCATCTTCATGGAGATTTTTAGTTCATTCCCTTTTCTAGAGTTTTTTTAGACCAACAAACTTCCTTCAATTCTTTTAGAGCATACCCTTTCCTAGGGATTACTTAACAGACTCCCACTTCCTTTAGTGTAGTAGGGCATCCCCAACCAGTAGCTTGTCTAGCGCAACTCTATTTCTTGAAGTTTTCTAGCACAACCGCTTTTGTTGGGATTGGCATCCCCTAGGTAGAGTTTGTTTGTGGCATGCCCTTTCTATGAGTCTTATTAGCGAATCACCCTTCTTAATGTTCATTTACGACGCTCTTCTTCCATTGGCTTTTTAAGGGCATCCCGCTTACTCGAATTTGCTTAGAGCATCTCCCTCCCTTCATTAAATTTATTAAGGGCATCGTTTAGGGCATCCCACTTCCTTAGGATGTAATCCTAGGTTCTATCTAAACATAATCATTTGTTCCGGAGATTGCTCATCAATTGAACACCATTCATTGTTCTATTCATTTTCATTGTTAGTTTGTTTAGTTTCACATCATTGAGATGCCATCCTAGGTTCTATTTAAGCTAATTCATTTGTTCTTTTGATTGCTCATCATTGGACCATAATTCTTGGTTCTATCTCTGTTCATTCTTCGTTCCTTTAGTTTCCCGTCATCGGGATACTATCATAGTTTTAATCTATGTTTATTCCTTTGTTTCTCTTATTTTTCATCACTAGGACGTCATCCTAGGTTCTATCTATATGCAATTTGAGTTAATTTTGTGTCTGATCATCTGCAAACCATCCTAGGTTCTACCTAAGCTTAGTTGGTTGTTTGTTATGTTTCTTGTGATTGTGATGTCATCCTAGTTTCAATCTAGGTTTGTTCTTAGTTCCTTTGGGTTCCAAATATTTGGATGCAATCCTAGGTTCGGCCTATTTTCATTGTTCGTTCAAATTGTTTCCCATCATTGTGCACTATCTAAGCTTATTCGTATGTTCCTTTGGTTTCTCATAATTAGGACGCCAACCTATGAGTTTGTTTAAGGGTACGCCCTATTCCTTTAGTATGCTTAGGACATCCTCCGTCCATGAGTTGTTTTTGGGCATCCCCTTCCTTACGTTTGTTTAGGGTATTCCCCTTCATTGAGTTTTATTAGAGTATTCCCATTCCTCTATTTTTTTAGGTCATTCCTGTTCACTGGGCTATCAACAACCTTGATTTACTTTAGTCCATCACCCTTCCTTCAGTTTCTTAGGTTATCCATTCTCATGGAGATTTTTAATTCATTCCCTTTCCTAGAGTTTGTTTAGACCAAGCCACTTCCTTCAATTCTTTTAGGGCATACCTTTCCTAGGGATTAGTTAGCAGACTCCCACATCCTTTAGAGTAGTAGGGCATCCCCATCCAGTAGTATGTTTAGTGCAACTCCATTTCTTGAGGTTTTTTAGCACAACCGCTTTTGTTGGGATTGGGCATCCCTCTTGGTAAAGATTGTTTGTGGCATGCCCTTTCTACGAGTCTTATTAGTGAATTCCCCTTCTTAATGTTCATTTACGACGTTCTTCTTCCATTGGCTTTTTAAGGGCATCACGCTTACTCAAATTTACTTAGAGCATCCCCCTTCGTTGACTTTGTGTAGAGAATTCCCTTCATTAAGTTTATTAAGGGCATCGTTTAGGGCATCCCACTTTTCTTAAGTTTGTTTAAGGTATCCCTTGTCCTTCACCCCATAATCAGGATTTCATCCTAGGTTCTATGTAAACATAATCATTTGTTCCCGAGATTGCTCATCATTGGAACGCCATTCATAGTTTTATTCATTTTCATTCTTAGTTGGTTTGTTTCACATCATTGAGTTGCAATCTTAGGTTCTATTTAAGCTAATTCGTTTGTTCTTTTGATTGCTCATCATTAGACCTTAATTCTTGGTTCTATCTCTGTTCATTCTTCGTTCCTTTAGTTCCCTATCATTGGGGTACTATTGTAGTTTTAATCTAAGTTTATTCGTTGGTTCCTCTGATTTCTCATCACTAGGACGTCATCCTAGGTTCTATTTATATGCAATTTGAGTTAATTTTATGTCCAATCGTTTGCATACCATCCTAGGTTCTACCTAGGCTTGGTTGGTTGTTTGTTATGTTTGTCATCCTAGTTTCTATCTAGGTTTGTTCTTAATTCCTTTGGGATCCAAACATTTGGATGCAATCCTAGGTTCGGCCTATTTTCATTGTTCGTTCATTTTGTTTCCCATCATTGTGAACTATCCAAGCTTATTCATAGGTTCCTTTGGTTTCTCATAATTAGGAGGCAATCTTATGATTTTGTTGAAGGGTACGCCCTATTCTTTTAATATGTTCAGGACATCCTTCTTCCTTGAGGTTTTTTCGGGCATCCGCTTCCTTAAGTTTGTTTAGGGTATTCTCCTTCATTGAATTTATTTAGGGCATCCTCTTTCCTCGAGTGTTATTAGAGTATTCACATTCCTCTATTTTTTTAGGACATTCGTATTCATTGGGCTATCAAACTACCTTGATTTACTTTAGTCCATCACCCTTCCTTCAGTTTCTTAGGTCATCCATCCTCATGGAGATTTTTAATTCATTCCCTTTCCTAGAATTTTTTTAGACCAACCAACTTCCTTCAATTCTTCTAGGGCTACCCTTTCCTAGGGTTTACTTAGCAAACTCCCACTTCTTGTAGTGTAGTAGGGCATCCCAATCCAGTAGTTTGTTTAGCGCAACTCCTTTTCTTGCGGTTTTTTAGCACAACCGCTTTTGTTTGGATTGGGCATCCCCCTTGGTAGATTTTGTTTGCGGCATGCCCTTTCTATGATTTTGATTAGTGAATCCCCCTTCTTAATTTTCATTTACGATGCTCATCTTCCTTTGTCTATTTAAGGCCATCCCGCTTACACGAATTTGCTTAGAGCATGCCCCTTCCTTGACTTTGTTTAGAGATTTTCCTTCATTAAGCTTATTAAGGGCATCCCACTTCCTTAAGTTTGTTTAGGGTATCCCTTGTCCTTCACCCCATAATCAGGATGTCATCCTAGGTTCTATCTAAACATAATCATTTGTTCCCGAGATTGCTCATCATTGGAACACCATTCATAGTTTTATTCATTTTCATTCTTAGTTTGTTTAGTTTCACATCATTGAGATGCCATCCTAGGTTTTTTCTAAGCTAATTAGTTTGTTCTTTTGATTGCTCATCCATTGGACCATAATTCTTAGTTCTATCTCTGTTCATTCTTTGTTCCTTTGGTTATCCGTTGGGTTACTATCCTAGTTTTAATCTAAGTTTATTTGTTTGTTCCTCTGATTTCTCATAACTAGGACATTATCCTAGGTTCTATTTGTTTCAAATTTGAGTTATTTTTGTGTCCAATCGTCTGCATACCTAGGTTCTACTTAAGTTTAGTTGGTTGTTTGTTATGTTTCTCATCATGGTGATGTAATCCTAGTTTCTATCTAGGTTTGTTCTTAGTTCCTTTGGGTTCCCAACATTTGGATGCAATCCTAGGTTCGACCTATGTTCATTGTTTGTTCCTTTGGTTTCGCATCATTGTGAACTATCTAAGCTTATTCATATATTACTTTGGTTTCTCATAATTAGGACATCATCCTATGAGTTTGTTTAAGGGTATGCACAATCCCTTGTGTATGTTCAGGACATCCTCCTTCCTTGAGTATTTTCGGGATCCCCTTCCTGAAGTTTGTTGAGGGTGTTAACCCTTCATTGAGTTTATTTAGGGCATCCTCTTTCCTCGAGTGTTATTAGGGTAATTCCCATTCCTCTATTGTTTTAGGACATTCTTGTTCATTGGGTTATCAAGCTACCTTGATTTACTTTTTTAGTCCATCACCCTTCCTTAAGTTTCTTAGGTCATCCATCTTCATGGAGATTTTTAGTTCATTCCCTTTCCTAGAGTTTGTTTAGACCAACCAACTTCCTTCAATTCCTTTAGGGCATACCCTTTCCTAGGGATTATTTAGCAAACTCCCACTTCCTTTAGTGTAGTAAAGCATCCCCATCCAATAGTTTGTTTAGTGCAACTCCATTTCTTGAGGTCTTTTAGCACAACCGCTTTTGTTGGGATTGGGCATCCCCCTTGGTAGAGTTTATTTGTGGCATGCCCTTTCTATGAGTCTTATTAGTTAACCCCCCTTCTCAATGTTCACTATGACGTTCTTCTTCCATTGGCTTTTTAAGGGAATCCCACTTACTCGAATTTGCTTAGAGCATCCCCCTTCCTTGACTTTGTTTAGAGAATTTCCTTCATTAAGCTTATTAAGGGCATCATTTAGGGCATCCCGGTTCCTTAAGTTTGTTTAGGGTATCCCTCGTCCTTCACCCCATAATCAGGATGTCATCAGAGGTTCTATCTAAACGTAATCATTTGTTTATGAGATTGTTCATCATTGGAAAGCCATTCATAGTTCTATTCATTTTAATTCTTAGTTTTGTTTAGTTTCGCATCATTGAGATGCCATCCTAGGTGCTATCTAAGCTAATTCGTTTGTTCTTTTGATTGCTCATCATTGGACCCTAATTCTTTGTTCTATCTCTGTTCATTCTTTGTTCCTTTAGTTACCCGTCATTGGGTTACTATCCTAGTTTTAATCTAAGTTTATTCCTTTGTTCCTCTTATTTCTCATCACTAGGATGTCATCATAGGTTCTATCTTTATGCAATTAGAGTTAATTTTGTGTCCGATCATTTGCATACCATCCTAGGTTTTACCTAAGCTTAGTTGGTTGTTTGTTATGTTTCTCATCATTGTGATGTCATCTTAGTTTCTATCTAGGTTTGTTCTTAGTTCCTTTGGTTTCCAAACATTTGGATGCAATCCTATGTTCATTGTTTGTTCCTTTGGTTCACATCATTGTTTTCTCATAATTATGAGTTTGTTTTCTCATAATTAGGACGCCATACTATGAGTTTGTTTAAGGATATGCCCTATTCCTTGAGTATGTTTAGGACATCCTCCTTCCTTGAGTTGTTTTCGGGCATCCCCTTCCTTAAGTTTGTTTAGGGTATTCCCCTTTGATTAGTTTCTTTAGGGTATTCTCTTTCCTTGAGTGTTATTAGGGTATTCACATTCGTCTATTTTTTTAGGACATTCCTGTTCATTGGACTATTAAACTACCTTGATTTACTTAAGTCCATCACCCTTCCTTCAGTTTCTTAGGTCATCCACCTTCATGTTGATTTTTAATTCATTCTCTTTCCTATAGTTTGTTTAGACCTACCAACTTCCTTCAATTCTTTTAGGGTATACCCTTTCCTAGGGATTACTTAGCAGACTCCCACTTTATTTAGTGTAGTAGGGCATCCCCATCCAGTAATTTGTTTAGTGCAACTCCATTTATTGAGGTTTTTTAGCACAACCGTTTTTGTTGGGATTGGGCATCCTAGTTTGATGGAGTTTGTTTTTGGCATGCCCTTTCTATGAGTGTTGTTAGTGAATCCCCCTTCTTAATGTTCATTTATGACGTTCTTCTTCCATTGGCTTTTTAAGGGCATCCCGCTTACTCAAATTTGCTTAGAGCATCCCCCTTCATTGACTTTGTGTAGAGAATTCCCTTCATTAAGTATATTAAGGGCATCGTTTAGGGCATCCCACTTCCTTAAGTTTGTTTAGGGTATCCCTCGTCCTTCACCCCATAATCAGGATGTCATCCTAGGTTCTATCTAAACATAATTATTTGTTCCCGAGATTGCTCATCATTGGAACGCCATTCATAGTTCTATTCATTCTCATTCTTAGTTTGTTTAGTTTCACATCATTGAGTTGCCATCCTAGGTTCTATCTAAGCTAATTCGTTTGTTCTTTTTATTGCTCATTATTGGACCATAATTCTTGGTTCTATCTCTGTTCATTCTTAGTTCCTTTAGTTACTCGTCATTGGGTTACTATTCTAATTTTAATCTAAGTTTATTCATTTGTTCCTCTGATTTCTCATCACTAGGGCATCATCCTAGGTTCTATCTATATCAAATTTGAGTTAATTTTGTGTCCGATCGTCTGCATACCATCCTAGGTTCTACCTAAGCTTAGTTGGTTGTTTGTTATGTTCCTCATCATTGTGATGTCATCCTAGTTTCTATCTAGGTTTGTTCTTAGTTCCTTTGGGTTCCAAATATTTGGATGCAATCCTAGGTTCGGCCTATGTTCATTGTTTGTTCCTTTGGTTTCTCATAATTGGGACGCCATCCTATGAGTTTGTTTAAGGGTATGCCCTATTCCTTGAGTATGTTCAGGACATTTTCCTTCCTTGAGTTGTTTTCGGACATCCCCTTCCTTAAGTTTGTTTAGGGTATTCCCCTTCATTGAGTTTATTTTGGGCATCCTCTTTCCTCGAGTGTTATTAGGGTATTCCCATTCCTCTATTTTTCTAGGACATTCCTGTTCATTGGGCTATCAAACTACCTTGATTTACTTTAATCCATCACCCTTCCTTCAGTTTCTTAGGTCATCCATGTGACACCCTGATTTTTTTTTTTTTACAAACTTTATAATTGATACTCAAATACAATATAAGTGTTAAAGATATAGGGATACGAAAATTTAAATGTTGAGTTCCTGCTTGATTTTGTGCAAAAAGAGAATATGCAAAACTTGTTATAAAGAGTACATCTTATATTAAAGTTTGTAACTATTAGTTAACAAAATATGTTTCGTTTCACAAAAGAAACTTGTATTACATTTATTCACATATACCAAAACCCCATGGTTCACTACGGGTAGCCCATACTACAAGTGTACCTTACAAATATATATATTACATCATTGCTACAAAAAAATTCAGTCTTTAATACAAAGGCAAAGCTTCAAAACACTTTCAATGTGAGCAAACAACATCCAATTGCAATAAAGCAATGCTCAAACATTATTTCTTGCATACATCTTTTGACTTACATCTAAAGGTGGAAGGGATAGGGTGAGTTCACAACTCAGTAGGAAAGTTTATAACCATCCTAAGCATACACTTAAAAACCTTGAATTAAATATGTAATAGCATGCATGATAAACATTTTATAACCATTAATAAATATGCAATCATGTCAAACATGTATGCATGTTTGCTGGTTTCATCTTTGCTTTTCCTCGTCCATCCTTTCACAACTGATAAACTGCTCACCCCCACCAATCGATATATCAGATATCAATGCTCCACAAGATACTCGATCAATATAATAATGACTATTCTATGACATCACCCAAGGGCAAGTCATACCCCATGTCTTTTGGGACTCATACCCAAGGGCAGGACCAACCCCATATACCCACATTGGAGTGTCTTCCTGGAGGGCTTTAGGGACTTTCACCCAAGGACCCACGGTCCCACATAAACAATATATCAAAGGATAATGCCTATAGCATCACATAAACACTTCCTACTAAACAATTCTCTGAATATCATCTGTGATTATTCCATATCCTTTTTGCAATGCCTTCATACCATGAACCATTTCCACAATACAGAACCATGAATCTTCATACCAATATACATTCCAATCTCAATGTAACATTTCAACACAATAAACCAAGATGCAATGACACATTAAAACATTTTATGAAATTTTAGAAATGACATGAAATTTCCAATAAATGTTTCAAGGAAGGAAATCAGATACACCATGGGATAGCATAAAATTCCCTAAAACCTTTATGATTCTTCTATGTAGGCGATCTTCACCTATTACAAGGAACTAAAATGAAACACATAATTTAGACTTCCTAACGATGAAAATTTATACAATTTACTTTTGCTAACTTTTTAATTATAATATTCTCTAATCTACATGCCTACAAGTTCTCAAATCAAATTTGAATTAAATTAAACAATATTTACAATGCATATTAATATTCCCTAATTAATTACCAAACACTAATTGTTTTTATTTTCTTAAAACCTAACCTATTAACAAATTCCAAGTGCCTAAATAACCTAATTAATCACACGTTTACTAATATGTTTTTCAATTAAACCAAATTAAACAAATATTTATGCCAATCTTACCATTAATAAAATACTTAAGCTAAAATACTTTAATCCATGATTAATTGTGATTTTTAACTAAAACATGTTTATAGTAACAAGGATAAAAACAATGATAGTGATGGGAATTGTGACGGTATCGGTTACGTTGACGATAACGGTAATTATGACGGTGATAGTAACGCTAACGGTAACGGTGATAGTGACAGTGACGGTGGCGAGAACGATCATGATCATGGTTATGGTAATGGTGACGATAACGATAACGATAACGGTCATGGAAACGGTGACGGTTACGGTTACTGTGATGGTTATGGCAACGGTATCGGTGATGGTAACGATAACGCAAAGAGTAACGGTAAAGGTAATGGGTGACGATGACGATGATGATGATGATGATAATCGTAACGATAACGGTAATGGTGATGGTGACAGTAAAAGTATCGGTAATGGTAACGCTAACAATATCGAAAACGGTAATAAGGACGGTGATAGTAACGGTGACGGTAACGGTAATAGTAACAATATCGGTAATGGTGACAGTAGCGGTTACAATAACGGTAATAGTGATGGTAATGGTGACAGAAACGGTGACAGTAATGGTGACGGTAACGGTAATGGTGAGGATAAAGATGACGATAACAGTGACGATAACGATGATGGCAACCGTGATAATAACGATGACAGTAATGGTTAAGATAACAGTAATGGTAATAGTAACGGTGACGGTGATGGTAATGGTATGGATAATGTTGATGGTAAAGGTAAAATAACTATAACGGTGACGATAACGGTGACAGTGATGGTAATGGTGACGGTAACGATGATAGTAATGGTTACAATAATAGTAGTGATTACGGTAATGGTAATAGTGATAGTAACGGTAACGGTTACCGTAAAGGTGATGGTAACAGTGACGGTAAAGATGATGGTAACGGTGATAGTAACGGTGATGGTAACGGTAATGATGACAATAACGATTACAATAATGGTCAAGGTGACGGTGATTATAACGGAAATAGTAATAGTAACGGTGACGGTGACCGTAACAATAATGGTAAGGTTGATGGTGACAATGACGGAAACAATGACGGTAGTGGTATCACATATTGTAACGGTGACAATAACCATAATGGTAACGATAATGGTGACATTGATTGTAATATTGACGTTAACGTTGACAGTATCAATAACGATGAAGGTAATGGTAACAATGACAGTAAAGGTAAAAGTAACGGTAACGATGACGGTAACGATGACTGTAATGCTTACGATGACAGTGATGGTAATGGTGACGATAACAATGACGATAACAGTGACAATAACGATGATAATAACGGTTATGATAACGGTAATGGTAATGATAACAGTGACGATGATGGTAATGGTGACGATAACAATGACGGTAACAGTGACGATAACGATGATAATAACGGTTATGATAACGGTAATGGTAATGATAATAGTGACGATGATGGTAATGGTATGGATAATGGTGATGGTAAAAAGGTGACAGTAACAGTAACGGTGACAATAACGGTAACGGTAACTGTAACAGTGACGGTGATGGTAACAATGACAGTAACGATGACAATAATGATTATGATAACGGTAGCGATTATAGTAACGATAACGCTAACTGTGATAGTAACGGTAACGGCGATGGTGACGGTAACGACGACAGCAACGATTACAATAATGGTCAAGGTGACGATGATTATAATGGTAATAGTAATAGTAACGATGATGATGACCGTAATGATAATGGTAAGGTTGACAGTGATGATGACGGGAACGATGACGGTAGTGGTATCACATATTGTAACGGTGACGGTAACCATAATGGTAACGATAATGGTGACATTGATTGTAACATTGACGGTAATGTTGACAGTATCAGTAACGATGAAGGTAATGGTAACGATGACGGTAAGGGTAAAAGTAACGGTAACGGTAACGGTGACGGTGACGATGACAATGATGGTAACGGTGGCAATAACGATGATGGTAATGGTGACGATAACAATGACGGTAACAGTGACGATAACGATGATAATAACAGTTATGATAACGGTAATGGTAATGATAACAGTGACGATGATGGTAATGGTGACGATAACAATGACGGTAACAGTGACGATAACGATGATAATAACGGTAATGGTAATGATAATAGTGACGATGATGGTAATGGTATGGATAATGGTGATGGTAAAGGTGACAGTAACAGTAACGGTGACAATAACGGTAACAGTAACTGTAACGGTGACGGTAACAATGACAGTAACGATGACAATAATGATTATGATAACGGTAGCGATTATAGTAACGGTAACGGTAACTGTGATAGTAACGGTAACGGCGATGGTGACGGTAAATACGACAGTAACGATTATGATAATGGTCAAGGCGACGGTGATTATAATGGTAATAGTAATAGTAACGATGACGATGACCGTAATGATAATGGTATGGTTGACGATGATGATGACGGAAACAATGACGGTAACGGTATCACAGATGGTAACAGTGACGGTAATCATAATGGTAACGATAATGATGATGGTAACGATAACGGTTACGGTAACAGTAACGGTAACTATAATAGTGACGTTGACAATATTAGTAACAATGACGGTAAGGGTAAAAGTAACGGTAATTGTAATGATAACAGTAACGGTAATGGTGATTGTAACTGTAACGACAACTGTAATGATAACAATAACGGTAACGATGACGATAACGATGACAGTAACAGTGACGGTGACTGTAATGCTTACGATGACAATGATGGTAACCATGACGATAACGATGACAATAATGGTGACAATAATGATGACGGTAACAGTGACGATAAGTATGATAGTAACAGTTACGATAACGGTAATGATAACAATAACAGTCATGGTAATGGTGACGATAAAGGTGACGGTAATGGTAACTGTAACGGTGACAATGATGGTAACGGTGATGGTAACGATGACAGTAATGGTTACGATAACAGTAGCGATTACGGTAATGGTGATAGTAACGGTAATGGTGATGTTGACGATAATGACGATAGTAACGATTACGATAATTGTCAAGGTGACGGTGATTATAACGATAATAGTAACAGTAATGGTGACGGTGACCATAACAATAATGGTAAGGTTGACGGTGACGATGACGGTAACGATATCACAAATGGTAACGGTGATGGTAACCATAATGGTAATGCTGATGGTGATGGTAATGGTAACGGTTACACTAACAGTAACGGTAACGGTGACGGTAACAATAATGGTGACGTTGATTGTAACAATGACAGTAATGTTGACAGTATTAGTAACGATGACGGTAAGAGTAAAAGTAACGGTAACGATAACGGTAACGGTGATGATAACAATGATGGTGACGGTAACTATAACAGAACGGTAACAGTGACGGTGACTGTAATGCTTACGGTGAAAGTGATGGTAACAGTGATGGTAACGGTGACGATAACGATGACAGTAATGGTGACAATAACGATGACGGTAACAGTGACGATAACGATGACGGTAACAGTGATGATAACGATGATAGTAACGGTTACGATAACGATAATGGTAACGATAACGGTGACGGTGATGGTAATGGTATGGATAATGGTGATGGTAAAGGTGACGGTAATGATAATGGTGACAATAGCTGTAACGATGACAATAACGACGACGGTGATGGTAACGGTGACGGTAACGATGACAATAAAGGTGACGGTGACGGTAACGATGACAGTAATGGTTACAATAACGGTAGCAATTACGGTAACGGTGATAGTAACGGTAAAGGTGATGGTAATAGTGATGATAACGATACTTGTCACGATAATGGTAACGATAGTGGTAACGGTGAGGGTGACAGTAACAGTAATGGTAACGGGGACAGTGACAGTGACAATGACGATAACAGTAATAGTGACGATAACAGTGACGGTAACAGTAACGATGACGGTAACTGTAACACTAATAGTAACAATAACGGTGACAGAAATGGTTCTGATAACTATGACTTAAATGACGTTGGTAACGGTGACGATAATGATTACGGTAACGGTGACCGTGACGGTAACTGTTACGATAACGGTTATGATAAGGATGACGGTGACGATAATCGCAACGATAACTGTGACGGTCACAATAACGATGACGATGACAGTGACGGTAATGGTAACAGTAAGAGTTATGGTTGTGGTAATGGTAATAGTCACAGTCATGGTAACAGTAACAGTATTGGTAACGATCATAGTAACGATGACGATAACAATAATGGTAATGTTAAAGATAATGGTGACAATAACAATGACAGAAATAGCTATGGTAACTATGACTGTGATGGTAACAGTAACGGAAATGTTAAAAATAATGGTGACGGTAATAGTGATGGAAATGACGATGGTAACGGTGATGGTGACGATAACAGTAACGATGACGATTACGGAAAAGGTTACAATGATGGTAACGGTATTGGTGACCGTGATAGTAATGGTAATAGTAAAGATGACAATGACAGTAATAGTAATGGTAACAACAATGGTGACTGTGACGATGGCGGTAATGGTCACGGTCACGATGACAATAACGTTGATGGTAACAGTAACAATAACAGAAAGAGTAATGGTAACGATGACGATAATAATAACGATAACGATAACAGTAACAATGACGGTAACGGTGACGATGATGGTAACGATTACTGTAACAGTAACGGTGATGGTAGCTGTAACGGTAATAGTAACAATGACGATGATAGTAACGGTGATGGTGACAGTAACTATTACGGTCACAGTCACGGTAACAGTGATAGTAACGATATCACAGATAGTAACGATTACAGTAACGGTAACCATGATGGTGACATTGACGTTAATAGTGATAGTAACGGTAATGGTCACGATGACATTAACAGTGACAGTAATGGTAACGGTGACGGTAATGATAATGGTAACGGTAAGGGTCACGATAACGATAACGGTGAAAGTGATGGTAATGGTAATGGTGACGGTAACGGTAATGGTGACGATAATGGTAACAGTGACAATAATGGACACAATGACGGTAATCGTGACGGTGATGGTAACCGTGACAATGACAGTAATGGTAACAGTGACAATAATGGTCATGATGACAGCAATCGTGATGGTGATGGTAACAATAACGCAAACAATAACAGTAAAGGTAATGGGTGACGGTGACAGTAATCGTAACAGTAAAGGTAACTATGACGATTATAGTAACGATGACGGTGACTGTTAAAGTATCGGTAACGGTGATGGTGTTGATTACGGTGACGATGACGATGATGGTAACGGTGGCGGTGACGGTGATGGTGTCGATTACTGTGATAGTAATGGTGATAGTAACGGTTACGATAACTGTAACAATATTGTAAACTATAACGATGACGGTGATACTAACAGTAACGGTAATAGTGAAAGTAACAGTTACGATAATGGTAATGGTAACCGTAACGGTGAAGGTGGCAGTAACAGTATCAGTAACGGTGACGGTAACGATAACGGTAACGGTGACAGTAACGAGGACGGTAATGGTGACTACTGGTTACGATAACGGTAACGATTACGATATTAGTGACGGTAACAATGACGATAACAATGATGCTGGTGATGGTAACAGTGATGGTGACGGTGACCGTAACGATAACAGTAAGGTTGACGGTGACGGTGACAGAAACGGTATCGCGGACGGTAACCGTAATGGTAACGGTGATGGTAACAGTAACGCGGACGATAACGGTAATGGTAACGATGATGGTAACAATAACGCTGACGGTAACGGTAACAATAATGGCGATGGTAATGGTAATGGTAACGGTGATGGTAACGATAACGGTGATAGTGATGATGACGGTAATGGTAATGGTAACTATAATGGTAACGGTGACAATAACGATGACGGTAACAGTGACAATAATGATGATGGTAACAGATACGATAACAATGACGGTAACAATGACATAACGGTTATGATAATGGTAATGGTAAAGATAACAGTAACGGTGACGGTGACGGTAATGGTATCGATAATGGTGATGGTAAAGGTGATAGTAACTATAATACCTAGCACTAATGAATTAAATAGACAATAATGATTATCTTAGTACTTAACTTTAAACGTGCTTAATTAGATGTTAAACTAGTTTAGTGTTAATCCTGTTTAATTATGAATTAAACTTTGATTAAGGTTAATTGAGATTAGTTAATGACTTAGCCATGCTTATTAGTTTTTAGGGGCTGATTATAGTTTTGAAAACCTAAAGAACTAATGGGCAATAATGGGTTTTATTTTTGATAACTTGAAGGACTAAAGTGCAAATTTGGGAAGTTGGAGTTAGTGGAAGCCAAGTGGCATGCCAGCTCCTACTTGGATGGGCTGGTGGTAGGCCACATGGCTGCCACCTCCTACTTGACTGCATGGAGAGCCCTATATAAAGGCCAATAGCTCGTTTTGCACCATTTTAGCTGCAACAGCTTGGGTTAGAGGGAGAATCTAGAGAGAGAAAGTGTAGATTTAAGGTAAGCAAGTTGTTTAATTTGTAATTTCGGTTTATTTTTGTTCCTAATGGTATGCTGAAACAAATTAACGGTAAAATTTGTGTAAAAACGAGATTTCAAGCACCCAAAAGTGACTCATCCCTAACAACAACCAAGAAAACAAGAGCAGTATGGTGGGACTACAAATTGGGGCAAGGGACCAAGGAGATGTTATGAATGTGGTGAGGTGGGACATCTTAGGAGGGAGTGCCCAAAATTTCAACGACTTGCATACCAGCCATCTCAACGACAGTTTCAGCAGATGAACCCACGAATCCAAGGAAGGCAACCTTTAAGGGGAACGAAACTTTAGATAGGGGAAGCCTGGAAGGAAGCAGAGCAAGAGCAACAAGGGAGATTTTATGCAATAGGGTCACAAAATGCAGAGTCAAATGCCTTGGTGGAAGGTATGATCTTATGTTTTAGTACTTGGGCACATGTTTTATTTGATCCAGGAGCTACCCACTCTTTTATTTCTGCATCATTTGCCTCCATGCTAGACATAGAATTTGTTCCCCTTCATTGTTCATTATGTGTTGAGACTCCTATGGGTGGTAAGGTGGAAACCAAGTGGGTGTGTTGTGCTTGTGTACTTTATATTGGGGGTCTTGAAGTTACAATGGATTTGGTTCTTCTTGATATTTCATCCTTTGATGTAATTGTGGGGATGGATTGGCTTGCCCGGCATCATGCTATGTTAGATTGTTATCTGAAGAAAGTAACATTTCAAACCTCTTTTGGTTCATATTTGAGTTTCTTCAGTGATAGAAGGCTTACATTTATTCCACTAATTTGAAACCTGGATGACAAGTGGTCAAGAAAGGATGGCGGGCACTATTTTCTTTTTAATATGAAGGGAGAAAGCAAAAAGATGACAACTATAGATTGTATTCCAATGGTTTGTGAATTTGCTGATGTTTTTCCTAAAGAACTGCCATGTTTACCTCCTCACAGAGAGATGGATTTTTCTATTGAATTGTATCCAGGTACAGATCCAATATCAATAGCTCCATATAGGATGGCTCTAGTTGAGCTTAAGGAATTGAACATTCAAGTTGCAGGAGTTGCAAACTAAAGGGTTTATTCGGCCTAGTACCTTACCTTGGGGTGCTCCAGTATTGTTTATAAAAAAGAAGGATGGATCCTTGCGGTTATGTGTGGATTACAGAAAATTGAATGAAGTAACAATGAAAAATGGTAACGATAAGGGTCGCGATGACAGTAACGGTGAAGGTGATGGTAACAGTAACGGTGACGGTAATGGTAACCGTGATGGTAACGGTAATGGTGACAGTAATGGTCACAATGACGATAACGATGACGGTGACGGTAATGGTCATGATTATGGTAACGGTAGCGGTGACAATAATGGTCATGATGATGGTAACAATGAAGGTGACAGTAACGGTAACGGTGACAGTGACGGTGACGGTAACAATAACGCAAACAGTAACAGTAAAGGTAATGGGTGATAGTGATGGGACGGTGACGGTAACGGTGACAGTTATCGTAACTATAACGGTGATGGTTATCGTAACGATAACGATAACTGTGACGATGATGGTAACGGTGACCGTAAAAGTATCGGTAACGGTGACAATAACGAAAACGGTGGTGACAGTGACTTTAATGGTGAAGGTAACAGTGACTGTAACGGTGACAATAACAGTGATGGTAACAGTGATGATAACGGTGGCAGTGACGGTGATGATCACGATGATGGTGTCGATTACGGTGACTGTCACAATAACGGTGATGGTAACTGTGAGGATAATGGAGATAATAATGGTAACGATATTGAAAACGATAACAGTGACATTGATAAAAACAGTATCGGTAATGGTAATGGTAACGGTGAAGGTGATAGTAACAATATCGATAACAATGACGGTAACAGTAATAGTAACGGTGATAGTAGCGATTACGATAACAGTAACAGTTACGGTAATAGTGACGGTAATGGTGACGGTGACGATAACGGTAAAAGTAAAAATAACGGTGACGGTGACCGTAATGATAACGGTAAGGTTGACAGTGACGGTAACGGAAATGATGACGGTAACGATAACACTGACTATAATGGTAACGATAACGATAATGGCGATGGTAACGGTGACATTGATTGTAACAGTGACGGCAACATTGACAGTATCGGTGACGGTAACACTGATAGTAATGGTGACGGTAACAGTGACAATAACGATGACGGTAATGGATATGATAACGATGACGATAACAATGACAGTAATGGTTACGATAATGGTAACGGTAACGGTGACAGTAATAGTATCGATAATGGTGACGATAACGGTGATGGTAACGGTAACTGTAATGATTATTGTAACAATGACGATGACGGTAAGATGATAGTAATGGTTACGATAACGGTAACGATTACAGTAACGTTGACAATAACGGTAATGGTGATGGTGATGTAACGATGACAGTAACGGTTACGATAATGGTAAAGGTAATGATAACAGTAACAGTGAACGTGACAGTAACGGTGACGATAACGATAATGGTAGCGGTGAGAGTAATGGGGACAGTAACGGTGATAGTAGCGGTGATGATAACGGTAACGATTACCGCAACGGTAATGGTAACAATGACGGTAGCAGTGACTGTAACATTGATGGTCACAGTGATGATCACGGTGCCCATGACCATGACGGTTACAGTAACGGTGACCGTGATGGTGACAGTAACTGTGACAGAGACGGTCACAGTGACGGTAACGGTGATGGTCATGGTGACGGTGACGGAGACAGTCACAATGACAATCATGGTAACAGTAACGGTGATGGTCATGGTGACGATAACGATGACGATAATGGTACTTGTCACGAGAACGATCACAATAACGGTAATGGTGACGATAATGGTAACGGTAACGGGGATAGTGACGATAACAGTAACAGTGAGGGTAACAGTAACGGTGAGTGTATCAGTAATGGTAACAGTTACGGTAAATAGTAACAGTAATGATAATGGTAACGGTAAGAGTAACGGCCATTGTAACAGTAACGGTAATGATAACGGTGACGATGACGGTGACGGTAACAGTGATAGAAACTATTCTAATAACGATGACTTAAACGACGATGGTAATGGTGACGGTGGCGGTAATGGTGATGGTGACGGTAACAATGACGGTGACGCTAACGGTAACGGTGATGGTCACAGTAACGGTGACATTGACGGTGACAATAACGGTAACAGTAAGAGTTACGATTGCGGTAATGGTCACAGTCACGATCACGGTAACAGTCATAGTAACGGTGACGATAATAGTAATGGTAATGTTAAAGATAATGTGACGGTAAGAGTGACGAAAACGGTGATGGTATCAATGACGGTGACGGTAATGATGAAGGTGACGGTGACGCGGTAGTAGTAACGGTATTGGTAACAGTGATGGTAATAGTAACAGTAATGTTAAAGATAATGGTGATGGTAACAATGATGAAAACGATAACAGTAACGGTTATCGTGGCGGTAACGGTAATCGTAATGGTGACAATAACAGTAAAGATGATGATGACGATAACGGTAACAATGACAGTAATGGTGATAGTGACGGTAGCGGTAACGATCACGATCACGATGACGGTAACGATAATGATAATGATAATAGAAAGAGTAATGGTAATAGTAACAGTAACGGTATCAATGACGATAACCTTGACGGTAACGGTGACAGTGATGGTAACAATGACGGTGATAGTGATGGTAATAGTGATGATAACAGTAACGGTAACGGTGACGGTAGCTGTAACGTTAACAGTAACGGTGACGGTAACTGTAATGGTGACAGTAACGGTAACGGTAAGGGTAACGGTGATATTAACGGTATTGCGGATGGTGACAGTAATGATAATAGTGATAGTAGCCGTAATGGTGACTTTGACGTTAATAGTGATGGTAACGATAATAGTGACAGTAATGGTAACGATGATGGTAACTTTGACGGTAATGATAACAGTAACAATAATAGTGACGGTAATGGTCACAATGACGGTAACGGTGACGATGATGGTAACGGTAATGGTGACAATAATGGTCACGATGACGGTAATAGTCACGATGACAGTAACGTTGATGACAATAATAGTCACGATGACAGTAATGATAGCGGTATTAATAATGGTCACAATGACAGTAACGGTAGCGGTAATAATAATGATCATGATGATGGTAACAGTGATAGTAATAGTGACGGAAACGATAATGGTGACGGTAGTGGTCATGATGACGGTAATGGTGATGATGAGTGTAACGATAACGATGACGGTGACGGTAACGATGATGGTAATGGTCACAAAAGTGGTGATGGTAACAATGATGGTAATAGTAATAGTGACGATTACGGTAAAGACGACGGTAACGCTGTTGGTAACGGTGATAGTAATGGTAATGGTAACAAGGACGATAACGGTGACAGTGATGGTAGCAGTGACGGTAACGGTGACAGTAACTGTGATAGTAATGATAACGATAACAATGACAGTAACGATGACGATCACTGTAACGATGCCGGTAACGACAACGATAACAGTGATGATAACGGTAACTGTCATGATAACGATCACTTTAATGGTTATGCTTATGGTAACGACAATGGTAACGGTGACAGTGACAGTAATGGTAATGGTAATGGTAATGGTAAGGGTGACGGTGATAGTAATGATAACGGTGATGGCAATGGTGACGATAGCGGTGACAGTAACAGTGACGGTAACGATGACATTCACTGTAACGGTAACAGTAACGTTAAACGATCACTGTAACAATGACGGTGATAGTAATGGTAACAGTAATAGTAACGGTGACAGTAACGGGGATGGTAACGGTGACGAAAATGGTAATGGTAATGGTGACGATAACGGTGATGGTGACGGTAACGATGACGATAACGATTACGGTAATAATTATAGTAACTATTATAGTGATAGTAAGGGTAACGGTAACGATGAAGGTGATAGTAACATTACGGTAACGATCACGGTCACGGTAACGCCCACAGTAAAGGTGACGGTAATGGTTACGGTCACGGTAACGGTGCTGGTAACAGTATCAATAATAGTAACGATAACGAAAATGGTGATTGTAATAGTAATAGTAACGGTGACGGTCACGACAACGGTGACGGTGACAGTAACAATAACAGTCACACCTTGGGTTTTTTTTTTTTTTTTTAACTAAACAATCGATACTCAAATACAATATAAGTTCTCTCAAAGATATGGGGATACAAAAATTTAAATGTTGAGTTCCTTCTTGATTTTGTGCAAAAGGAGAATATGCAAAACCTATTATAAAGAGTGCATCTTGTTTTAAACTTCGTAACTATTAATTAACAAAATATGTTTCGTTTCACAAAAGAAACTTGTACTACATTAATTTGCATATACCAAAACCCCATGGTTCACTATGGGTAGCCCATACTACAAGTGTACCTAACAAATATATATATATTACATCATTCCTACAAAAAGATTCAATCTTTAATTACAAAGGCAAAGCCTCAAAACACTATCAACGCAAGTAAAGAGCATTCATTCACAGTAAAGCAATGCTCAAGCATTATTTCCTACATAGGCCTTCTGACCTGCATCTAAAGGTGGAAGAGGATGGGGTGAGTTCACAACTCAGTAGGAAAGTTTATAATCATCCTAAGCATACCCTTAAAAACTTTGAATTAAACATGTAATAGCATGCATGATAAACATTTTATAACCATTAAAAAATATGCAATCATGTCGAACATATATGTTTGTTGGTTTCATCTTTGCTTTTCATTGTCCATCCTTTCATAACTGATAAACTGTTCACCTCCACCAATATATATATATATCAGATATCAATGCTCCACAAGATACACGGTCAATATAATAATGGCTATTCTGGGACATCACCCAAGAGCAAGTCATACCCCGTGTCTTTTGGGACTCATACCCAAGGGTAGGAGCAACCCCGTGTCTTTAGGGACTAAAACCTAGGGACAGGACCAACCCCATACACCCACATCGGAGTGTCTTCCTCAAGGGCTTTAGGGACTTTCACCCAAGGACCCATGGTCCCACATAAACAATATATCAAAAGATAATGCTTATAGCATCACATAAATACTTCCCACCAATCAATTCTCTGAATATCATCTGTGATTATTCCATATCCTTTTGTCAATTCAACCACACCATGAACCATTTCGACAACATTGAACCATGAATCTTCATACCAATCTGCGTTCCAATCTCAATGTAACATTTCAACACAATAAACCGAGATGCAATGACACATTAAAACATTTTACAAAAGCATAGAAATGATATGAAATTTCCAATAAATGTTTCAAGAAAAGAAATTAGATACACTATGGGATAGCATAAAATTCCCTACCTTACACGGACTTTCCCTCTGTGATTCTTCTATGTAGGCAATCTTTACCTATTACAAGGAACTGAAATGAAACACATAATTTAGACTTCCTAACGATGAAAATGTATACAATTTACTGATGCTAATTTTTAATTCTAATATTCTCTAATCCACATGCCTATAGGTTTTCAAATCTAATTTGAATTGAATTAAACAATATTTACAATGCATATTAATATTCCCTAATTAATTACCAAACACTAATTGTTTTGATTTTTTTTTCTCAAAGCCTAACCCATTAACAAATCCCAAGTGTCCAAATAACCTAATTAATCACATGTTTACTAATCTATTTTTCAATTAAACAACATTATACAAAGATTTATGCTAATCTTATCATTAATAAAATATTTAAGCTAAAATACTTTAACCCTTAATTAATTGTGATTTTTAACTAAAACATGTTTATAGCTAATTACACTCAACTTTTACACAAATTTCACTGTTAATTTGTTTCAACATACCATTAGGAACCAAAATAAACCAAAATTACTAAATTAAACAACTTGCTTACCTCAAATCTACACTTTCTCTCTCTAGATTCTCTCTCTAACCCAAGTTGTTGCAGCTAAAATGGTGCAAAACGAGTTGTAGACCCTTATATAGGACTCTCCATGCAGCCAAGTAGGAGGCAATCCACCCAAGTAGGAGATGGCATGCCACTTGGCTTCCACTAACTCCAACTTCCCAATACACTTTAGTCCTTCAAAAATAAAACCCATAATTGCCCATTAGTCTTTTAGGTTTTCAAAACTATAACCAGCCCCTAAAAACCTAATAAGCATGGTTAATTCATTAACTAATCTCAATTAACCTTAATCAAACTTTAATTCATAACTAATCAGGATTAACACTAAACTAGTTTTAACACTAATTAAGCACGTTTAAAATTAAATACTAAGATAATCATTATTGCCTATTTAATTCATTAGTGCTAGGTATTAAACTAACGGTAATAGTCACAGCAACAGTCACGGTAATGGTCACGGTAACAGTGACGGTGACTATACTAGTGACAGTAACGGTAACGGTAATGGTAACGGTTTCAGTAATTGTAATGGTAACGTTGAGGGTGACGATGAGAGTAATGGTAATAGTGACTATAATGGTGACGGTAACGATTACGGTAACAGTTACGATAATGGTTATAATAACGGTTACGGTGATAGTAACGGTGGCGGTAACAATCATGGTAACGATTATGGTGACGGTAACGGTAACGGTAATGGTAATGATGACAGTGACAGTAATAGTAATAGTAACGATGATGCTAACGGTGTCGGTGACAGTAACGGTAACGATGACGTTAAGGATAACAGTGATAGTAATAATGACAGTAACGGTAACGGTCAATGTCGTAGTGAGCGTCACGGTAACGGTAACTATGATGGAGACAGTAATGGTGACAGTGACAGTAACGAAGATGGTAACGGTGACAGTCACGGTGGTGGTAACGGTCATGGTCATGGTGACGATAACATTGATGATCACGATCACGGTACAGATTACGTTAACGGTAACAGTACCGGTAACAATGATAGTAACAATAACAGAAAGAGTAACGGTAACAGTAATGGTGATGGTAATGGTCACGATGACTTTAACGGTGATGGTAACAGTAACGGTAACGGTGACGGTAACAGTGATAGTAACGGTAACGGTAATGAGGACGGTTACGGGAACAGTGACGGTGACGGTAATGGTCACGGTAATAGTGACGGTAATGGTAACGATAATGGTGATGGTAAAGGTGACAATGACAATAACAGTAATGGTCATTATAACGGTTATGGTGACAGTAATGGTGACGGTAACAGTAAAAGTAATGTTAACGGTAACAATAACTGTAATAGTAAGGTAACGTCGATGGTAATAGTAACAATAATGGTAATGGTGATTGTAATGATGACGGTCACAGTGATGGTAACGATGATGGTTATGGTAATGGATACGGTAACGATCACGGTCAAGGTAACAGTGACGGTTACAGTTACTGTGACGGTAACAATAATAGAAACATTAACGATAACGGTAACGATGACGGCAATAGTAACGGTAACGGTAATGATGACGGCAATAGTAACGGTAACGGTAACGATGACGATACCCGTAATAGTAACAGTAAAGATAACGATAATGGTAACGGTAACAGTGACAGTGACAGTGACGGTGGCAGTAACAGTAATGGTAACGGTAACGGTAACGGTGATGGCATTGATAATGGTAATGGTGATGGTAAGGGTAACGGTAACGGTAATGGTTATGTTAAGGGTAACGGTAATGGTAACAATGATGATCATAGTGACGGTAACAGTGACATTGACAATAACAGTGATAGTGACGGTAACGATAACGGTAACGGTGATAGTAACGGTTACGATAATAGTAACTATAACGGTAGCAGTAACGGTAATGGTAATAGTAACGGTGACGGTGACAGTAACTGTTACAATAACAATGATGATTACGGTTAGGGTCACGATAACGGTGATGGTAACATTGACGATAATGGTGATAATTACGGTTACGATAACAGCAACGGTAATGGTGAGAGTCACGGTAACGGTGACGGTAACAGTGATGATGATGTCCTAGTGATGGGAAAGGAAAGGAACAAACAAATAAGTTTTGATAAAAACTAGGATGACATCTCCAACATGGGAAACTAAAGGAACTAAGAATGAAAATAGATAGAACCAAGAATGGCGCTCTAATGATGAGCAATCAAAGGAACAAACGTATATGTTTTAAATGAACTAAGAATGAACATAGGATGGAGACTCAATGATGCGGAAAAAAAAAAGAACAAAGAAATAAGCTTCAGATGGAATGTAGGATGGCATCGTAATAATGGGAAACCTTAGGAGGCAAGAATGAACATAGATAAAGCCTAGGATGGCGTGAAATGATTAGAAACAAAAGGAATAAACGAATAAGTGTGGATAAAACCTAGGATTGCTTCCCAATGATTGGAAACTGAAGGAACTTACAATGAGCAATAGATAGAACCTAGGATGGGGTACCAATGATGAGAAACCAATGGAACAAATGAACAACCATAGATAGAGCTTAGGATGACTTCCCAATGATTGAAAATCGAAGGAACTAACAATGAACCTATACATAATGTAGGATGGAATCCCAATGTTTGGATACTAGGAACTAAGAATGAACATAGATAGAAACTACGATGGCGTCACAACGATAAGAAACAAAAGAAACAATCAACTAATTCTAGGTATAAAATAGGATGACATTCCAATGATTGGAAACCAAATGAACAAACATAGATAAACCTAGGATGGCATCCTAGTGATGAAAAACAAAAGGAAAAAAAAGCTTTAGATAGAAACTAGGTTGACATAACAATCATGGAAAACTAAAGAACCTAAAAGGACGACGATATATAGATCCAAGAATGGTGTCCCAATGATGAGCAATCGAATAAGCTTAGATAGAACCAACGACAGCATCCCAATGATGGGAAACCAATGGAACTAAGAATTAACATAGATAGAACATAAGGCAGTGTCCTAAAGATGAGAAACGAATAAGCTTAGATAGAATCTAGGATGACTTCCCAATGAATGAAAACCAAAGGAAATAACATTGAACATAGACAAAAACCTTGGATAACATCAAAATGTTTGGAAACCAAAGGAACTAAGAACAAACATAGATAGAAACTAGGATGGAGTCACAACAACAAGAAACCATAGAACAACTAACTAATCTTAGGTAGAACCTAGGATGGCATCCCAACTATCGGAGACCAAAGGAACTAAAATTGAACATACATAGAACCACGGATGACGTCCCAATGATGAGAACCAAAAGGAGCAAAGAAATAAGCTTAAGATGGAAACTAGGATGGCATCCTAATGATGGGAAACCTTAGGAGGCAAGAACGAACATAGATAAAGCCTAGGATGGCGTGCTAATTATGAGAAACAAAAGGAACAAACAAATAAGCATGGATAGTGTCACACCCCAATTTTTTTTTTTTATTATTATTATTTATTCTTCAACTAAACAATTGATACTCAAATACAATATAAGTGCTCTCAAAAATTTAAATGTAGAGTTCCTACTTGAATTTGTTCAAAAAGAGGATATGGAAAACCTGTTATAAAGAGTACATCCTGTATTAAACATTGTGACTATTAAGTTAACAAAATATGTTTTGTTTCACAAAAGAAACTTGTACAACATTAATTTACATATACCAAGCCCCATTGTTTACTACGGGTAGCCCATACTACAAGTGTATCTGACAAATATATACATTACATCATTCCAACAAAAGGTTTAGTCTTGATACAAAAGGCATGGCCTCAAAAGACTTTCAATATGAGCAAACAGCATCCAATCACAGTAAAGCATTGCTCAAGCATTATTTCCTACATAGGTCTTCTGACATGCATCTAGAGGTGGAAGGGATAGGGTGAGTTCACAACTCAGTAGGAAAGTTTATAACCATCCTAAGTATACCCTTAAAAACCATGAATTAAACGTTTAATAGCATGCATGATAAACATTTCATAACCATTAACAAATGTGTAACCATGTCAAACATGTATGCATGTGTTTGTTGGTTTCATCATTGCTTTTCCCCATCCATCCTTTCACAACTGATCAATTGCTGACTCCCAACAATCTACACAGTAGATACAATGCTCCACAAGAAACTCGATCAATATAATAATGACTATTCTGGGACATCACCCAAGGGCAGGACTAACCCCGTGTCTTTAGGGACTAAAACCCAGGGGCAAGACCAACCCCATACACCCACATCGGAGTGTCTTCCTTGAGGGCTTTAGGGACTTTCACCCAAGGACCCACGGTCCCACATAAACAATATATCAAATGATAAGGCCTGTAGCATCACATAAGCACTTCGCCACCAATAAATTCTCTGAATATCATCTGTGATAACTCCATATCCTTCTTGCAATGCAACCCCACCATGAACCATTTCGACCACACAAACCATGAATCTTCATACCAATATACGTTCCAATATCATGGTAACATCTCAATGCAATAAAACAAGATGCAATGACACTTTAAAACATTTTATGAAATCATAGAAATAACATGAAATTCCAACAAATAACTCAAGGAAAGAAATCAAATACACCATAGAATAGCATAAAATTCCCTACCTTACACCGACTTCCTTTTTGTGTTTCTTCTAAGTAGGTGATCTTTGCCTATTACGAGGAACTGAAATGAAACAACATAATTTAGGTTTTAGTTTATTGTTGCAAATTTTTAATTCTCACATTCTCTAATCTATAACCTACATGTTATCAAATCAAATTTGAATTGAATTAAACAATATTTACAATGCATATTAATTTCCCTAATTAATTACCAAACACTAAGTCTTTTGATTTTCTTAAAGCCTAACTTATTAACAAATCCCAAGTGTCCAAATAACCCAATTCATCACATGTTTACTAATCTATTTTTCAATCAAACCAAATTAAACAAAGATTTATGCTGATCTTACCATTAATAAAATACTTAACTTAAAATACTTTAATCTTTAATTAATTGTGATTCTGAACTAAAACGGGTTTATAGCTAATTATACTCAACTTTTACACAATTTTTACAGTTAATTCTTTTCAACATACCATTAGGAACCAAAATAAACGAAAATTACAAAATTAAACAACTTGCTTACCTCAAATCTACACTTTCTCTCTCTAACCCAAGTTGCTGCAGGTGAAATGGTGCAAAACGAGCTGCAGCCCCCTTATAAAGGGTCTCCATGCACCCAAGCACGAGGTGGCAGCCCACATGGCTGCCACCAATCCACCCAAGTAGGAGGTGGCATTCCACTAACTCCAATTTCCCAATTTTGCACTTTAGTCCTTCATGTTATCAAAAATAAAACCCATAATTGCCCATTACTCCTTTAGGTTTTCATAACCCTAATCAGTCCCTAAGAATCTAATAAGCATGCTTAGATCATTAGCTAATCCCACTTAACCTTAATCAAAGTTTAATTCATAATTAAACATGATTAGCACTAAACTAGTTTTAACATCTAATTAAGCAAGCTTAGAGTTAAGTATTAAAATAATCATTATTGCCTAATTAATTCATTAGTACTAGGTGTTACAGATAGAACCTAGCATAGCTTCTCAATGATTGGAAACCGAAGGAAGTTACAATGAGCATAGATAGAGCCTAGGATGGGGTCTCAATGATGAGAAATCAAAGGAACAAATGAACAACCATAGATAGAGCTTAGGATGACTTCCCAATGATTGGAAATCAAAGGAACTAACAATGAACCTATACAGAATGTAGGATGGCATCCCAATGTTTGGAAACCAAAAGAACTAAGAAGGAACATAGATACAAACTACGATGGTGTCACAATGATGAGAACCGAAAGAAACAATCAATTAATCCTAGGTAGAACATAGGATGACATTCCAATTATTGGAAACCAAATGAACGAAAATTCAACATAGATAGAACCTAGGATGGCGTCCTAGTGATGAAAAAAAAAAAGAAAGGAACAAATAAATAAGCTTTATATAGAAACTAGAATCTAGGATGGCATCCCAATGATGGGAAACCAATGGAACTAAGAATGAACATAGATAGAACATAAGATGGTGTCCTAAAGATGAGAAACGAAAGAAAGAAACAAATAAGCTTAGATCAAACCTTGGATGGCTTAGATAGAACAAAAGGAACTTATAATGTGCATAGAGTGAAACTATGATTACGTCCCAATGTTGAGAAACCAAAAGAATAAACGAATAACTGTAGATAGAACCTACAATGACTTCCCAATGAATGGAAATCATGGGAAATACCATTAAACATAGACAAAAACCATGGATAGTATCCAAATGTTTGGAAATCAAAGGAACTAGGAGCGAACATAGGTAGAAACTAGGATGGTGTCATTACAATGAGAAACCAAAGAAACAACCGACTAATCCTAGGATGGAATCCCAACTATTGGAAACCAAAGGAACTAAAATTGAACATACATAGAACCTAGGATGACGTCCTTGTGATGAGAAAGTAGAGGAATAAACGAATAAGCTTAGATAAAAACTCGGGTGAACTTAGAATGAATATAGGATGAGTCGCAATAATGAGAACCGAAAGGAGCAGAGAAATAGCTTTAGATGGAAACTAGGATGGCATCCTAATGATGGGAAACCTTAGGAGGCAAGAATGTACATAGATAAAGCCTAGGATGGCGTGCTAGTGATGAGGAATGAAAAGAACATAGATAATGCATGGATGTTCCTAGGATAGCTTCTTAATGGTTGGAAACCGAAGGAACTTACAATGAGCATAGATAGAGCCGAGGATGGGATCCAAATGATGAGAAATCAAGGGAACAAATGAACAATCATAGATAGAGCTTAGGATGACTTCCCAATGATTGAAAATCAGAGGAACTAACAATGAACCTATATAGAACGTAGGATGGCATCCAAATGTTTGGAAACCAAAGGAATTAAGAATGAACATAGACAGAAACTACGATGGCATCACAATGATGAGAAACGAAAGAAACAATCGACTAATCCTTGCTAGAGAACATAGAATCACATTCTAATAATTGGAAACCAAATGAACAAAAATTCAACATAGTTAGAACCTAGGATGGCTTTCTGATGATGAAAAACAAAAGGAACGAAGAAATAAGCTTTAGATAAAAACCTTGTATAGAAATTGGGATGGTATCCGATTGATGGTGTCACAATGATGAGAAGCCAAAGAAACAACTAACTAATCTTAGGTAGAACCTAGGATGGCATCCCAACTATCGGAAACCAAAGTAACTAAAATTGAACATATATAGAACCCAGGATGATGTCCCAGTGATGAGAATAAAAGGAACAAATGATAGGACACTAAAGGAACCTAGGATCACATCCTAATGATAGGACACTAAAGGAATTGAGAATGAAAATAGATAGAACTAAGATTGACGTTCCAATGATGAGTGATCAAAGGATGACATCCCAATGGTGGGGAACCGAAGGAACAAACAATGAACATAGATAGAAACTAGGATGTTGCCCCAACAATTAGAAACCCAAGGAACTAAGAACGAACATAGATAGGAACTAGGATGGCATTGAAACGAGGAGAAAGCAAAGGAACATATGCATAAGATTAGATAGGACCTAGGATGGCATCCCAGTGATGTGAAACCAAAGGAACTACAAATGACTATATATAGATTGTAGGATGGCATCACATTGATCAACAACCAAAGGAATGAAGAAATAAGAAGACATAAAAACTCGGATCACATCCTAATGAATGGGAACCTTAGGAAGTAAGAATGAACAAACATAGAACCTAGAATGGCAATGCAACGAAATGAAACTAGGGAACAAATAATTTACCTTAGATAGAACCTATGATGACTTCACAATAATTGGAAACCAAAGGTACTATCAATGAACATAGACAAAACCTAGGATGGCATCCAAATGTTTGGATACCAAAGGAATTAAGAACAAACATACATAGAACCTAGGATGGTGTCACAATGATGAGAAACTAAACAAATAACCTTAGATAGATCCTTGGATGGCTTCCCAATGATTCGAAACTAAAGGAACTAACAATAAACATAGCCAGAACCTAGGACGAAATCCAAATGTTAGGAAACCAAAGGAACTAAGAATGAACATAGATAAATAGAAACTAGGGTGGCGTTTCAACAACGAGAAACCAAAGAAACAACCAGCTAAGCTGAGGTAGAAACCTAAGATTGCATCTCCACGATCATAAACTAAAGGAACTAACTTTGAAAATAGATAGAAGCTAGAAAGGCGTCCCAGTTATGGCAAACCAAAGGAAAAAACAATTACATCACAATGACGGAAAACTGAAGAACCTAAGGATGAAGATAGATGGATCCATGAACGGTGTCCCAATTATGATGAGTCAAAAGAACAAATGAATAAGCTTATATAGAACCTAGGATGGCATCCTGATGATGAGAAATGAAAGGAAATAAGAATGGGGTTCCAATGATAAGCAATTGAATAAGCTTAGATAGAACCTAAGATGACATCCTAACGATGGGAAACCATTGGAACTAAAAATGAACATAGATAGAACATAAGGTGGTGTTGTCCTAAAGATGAGAAACAAAAGGAAGAAATGAATAAGCATAGATCGAACTTTGGATGGATTCATTAATACCTAGCACTAATGAATTAAATAGGCAATAATGATTATCTTAGAACTTAACTTTAAACGTGCTTAATTAGATGTTAAAGCTAGTTTAGTGCTAATCTTGTTCAATTATGAATTAAAATTTAATTAAGGTTATGTAGGATTAGTTAATGATTTAAGTACGCTTATTAGGTTCCTAAGGACTTATTAGAGTTATGAAAACCTAAAGGACTAATGGGCAATTGTAAGTTTAATATTGGTTAATTTGGAGGATTAAAGTGCAATTATGGAAAGTTAGGGTTGGTGGCAGCCATGTGACCTGCCACCTCCTACTTTGGCTCCATGGAGACCTTTATAGGGGCTTGCAGCATTTCACCAGCAGCAGCTTGGGTTAAAAGAGGATCAGAGAGAGAAAGTGAAGATTTGAGATAAGCAAGTTGTTTAATTTAGTTTTTTTTTTTTTGGTTCCTAATGGTATGTTGAAACAAATTCACGGTAAAATTTGTGTAAAAGTTGAGTTTAATTATATAAACATGTTTTAGTTAAAAAAATCACAATTAATTAAGGATTAAAGTGTTTTAGCTTAAGTATTATAGATTTGTAAACATGCGATTAGTTAGGTTAATTAGTGCTTGGTAATTAATTGGAAAATATGAGAATTAAAAATTAATAACAGTAAGTTGTTAAAAATTAGTAAGAAAGGAAAATTTCATAAATTTTCATGGTTAAGAAACCTAAATTATGTTGTTTTATTTCGGTTCCTTGTAATAGGCAAAGATCGCCTACATAGAAGAATCACAGAGGGAAAGTCCGTGTAAGGTAGGGAATTTTATGCTATCCCATAATGTATCTGATTTCTTTTCTTGAAACATTTATTGGAAATTTCATGTCATTTCTATGATTTTGTAAAATGTTTTAATGTGTCATTGCATCTTGGTTTATTGTGTTGAAATGTTACATTGAGATTGGAACGCATATTGGTATGACGATTCTTGGTTTAGTGTTGTGGAAATGGTTCATGGTGTTGACAGAAGGATATGGAATAATCACAGATGATATTCAGAGAATTGATTGGTGGGAAGTGTTTACGTGATGTTACAAACATTATCTTTTGATATATTGTTTATGTGGGACCGTGGGTACTTGGGTGAAAGTCTCTAAAGCCCTCGAGGAAGACACTCCAATGTGGGTGTATGGGGTTGGTCTGCCCTTGGGTATGAGTCCCAAAAGACACGGGGTATGACTTGCCCTTGGGTGATGTCTAAGAATAGTCATTATTATATTGACCGTGTATGTTGTGGAGCATTGATATCTAATATATAGATTGGTGGAGGTGAACAGTTTATCAGTTGTGAAAGAATGGACGAGAAAAAGCAAAGATGAAACCAGCAAACACATGCATACATGTTTGACATGATTGCATATTTGTTAATAGTTATAAAATGTTTATCATGCATACTATTACATGTTTAATTCAAAGTTTTTAAGGGTATGCTTAGGATGGTTATAAACTTTCCTACTGAGTTGTGAACTCACCCTATCCCTTCCACCTTTAGATACAGGTCAAAAGACCTATGCAGGAAATAATGCTTGAGCATTGCTTTACTATGATTGGATGTTGTTTGCTCACATTGATAGTGTTTTGAGGCTTTGCCTTTGTATTAAAGACTGAATCTTTTTTGTAGGAATGATGTAATATATATATTTGTTAAGTACACTTGTAGTATGGGCAACCCGTAGTGAACCATGGGGTTTTGGTATATGCAAATTAATGTAGTACAAGTTTCTTTTGTGAAATGAAACATATTTTGTTAATTAATAGTTACCAAGTTTAATACAAGATGCACTCTTTATAACAGGTTTTGCATATCCTCCTTTTGCACAAATCAAGAAGGAACTCAATATTTAAATTATTGTATCCCCATATCATTGAGAGCACTTATGTGGGTGAAAGTCCCTAAAGCCCTCGAGGAAGACACTCTGATGTGGGTGTATGGGGTTGGTCCTGCCCTTGGGTTTTAGTCCCTAAAGACGTGGGGTTGGTCCTTCCCTTAGGTATGAGTCCCAAAAGACATGAGATATGACTTACTCTTGGGTGATGTCTCAAAATAGTTATTATTATATTGACCAAGTATCTTGTGGAGGATTGATATTGATGTGTAGATTGGTGGGGGTTAGCAATTTATTAGTTGTGAAAGGATGGATGAGGAAAAGCAAAGATGAAACTAGCAAACACATGCATACATGTTTGACATGATTGTATATTTATTAATGGTTATAAAATGTTTATCATGCATGCTATTATACGTTTAATTCAAGGTTTTTATGAGTATGTCTAGGATGGTTATAAGCTTTCCTATTGAGTTGTGAACTCACCCTATCCCTTCCACCTTTAGATGCAGGTCAAAAGACCTATGTTGGAAATAATGCTTGAGCATTGCTTTATTGTGATTGGATGTTGTTTGCTCGCATTGAAAGTGTATTGAGACTTTCCCTTTGTGTTAAAGACTGAATCTCTTTTTAGGAATGATGTAATATAAATATTTGTCAGGTACACTTGTAGTATGGGCTACCCGTAGTGAACCATGGGGTTTTGATATATATGTCAATTAACATAGTACAAGTTTCTTTTGTAAAATGAATCATATTTTGTTAACTAATTGTTATAAAGTTTAATATAGGATGTACTCTTTATAACAAGTTTTGCATATTCTCTTTTTGCACCAAATCCAGCAAAAACTCGACATTTAAATTTTTCTATCCTCATATTTTTTTTGAGCACTTATACTGTATTTGAGTATCAATTGTAAAGTTTGAAAAAAAAAAAAAAAAACAGGGGTGTGACAGATTCGCAATGATGGGAAACAAAAGGAAGTCTCAATGAGCATAGATTTAACCTAGGATGACATCTCAATGATGATAAACCAAATGAAGAAACAAATAACCTTAGAGAGAGAACCTAGGATGACTTCACAATGATTGGAAACCAAAGAAAATGACATTGAACATAGACAAAAACCTTGGATAGAATCCAATTCTTAGGAAACCAAAGGAACTAAAAACGAACACGGGCAAAAACTTGGTTGGCATCAGAATGATGATACAACAAAGAAACAACCGACTAAGCTTAGCTAGAAACAGGATGGCATCCCAATGATCAAAACAAATAAGGAACCAAAATAGAACCTTGGATGACGTCCTAGTGATGGGAAAGGAAAGGATCAAACGAATAAGTTTAGATAAAAACTAGGATGACATCTCAAGCATGGGAAACTAAAGGAACTGAGAATGAAAATAGATAGAACCAAGAATGGCGTTCTAACGATGAGCAATTGAAGGAACAGAGGAATATGCTTTAGATAAAACATAGGATGGAGTCTCAATGATGAGAAACAAAAGGAACAAAGAATTTTAGATGGAAAGTAGAATGGCATCCTAATGATGGAACTAAGAACTACCATAGATACAAACTACGATGGTGTCACAACAATGAGAAATGAAAGAAACAATCGACTAATCTTAGGTAGAACATGGGATGACATTCCAATGATTGGAAACCAAATGAACGAAAATTTAACATAGATAGAACCTAGTGATGAAAATCAAAAGGAACAAATAAATAAGCTTTAAATAGAAACTAAAACCTAGGATGGCATCCCAATGATGGGAAACCGATGGAAATAAGAATGAACATAGATAGAATATAAGGTGGTGTCCGTAAGATGAGAAATGAATAAGCTTAGATCGAACCTTGGATGGCTTCGCAATGATGGGAAACAAAAGGAACTTAGGATGATTGAACCTATGATTACATTTCAATGTTAAGAAACTAAAAGAATAAACAAATAACCGTAGATAGATCTCATAAAGCAATCGAACGAACAATCGAATATGCTTTAAATGAACAAAGAATGAACATAGGATGAGTCTCAATGATGAGAACCGAAAGGAGCAGAGAAATAAGCTTTAGATGGAAACCAAGATTGCATCCTAATGATGGAAACCTTAGGAGGAAAGAATTAACGTAAATAAAGCCTAGGATGACATGCTAATGATGAGAAACGAAAGGAACAAATGAATAAGCATGGATAGAACCTAGGATACCTTCTCAATGATTGGAAACCGAAGGAACATACAATGAGCATAGATAGAGCCTAGGAGGGGTTCCCAATGACGAGAAATTAAGGGAACAAATGAACAACCATAGATAGAGCTTAGGATGACTTCCCAATGATTGAAAATCAGAGGAACTAACAATGAACCTATAGAACGTAGGATGGCATCCAAATGTTTGGAAACCAAACGAACTAAGAACGAACATAGACAGAAACTACGATGGCATCACAATGATGAGAAGCGAAAGAAACAATCTCAACTAATCCTTGGTAGAAAATAGGATCATATTCTAATGATTGGAAACCAAATGAATAAAAATTCAACATAGTTAGAACCTAGGATGGCATTCCAGTGATGAAAAACAAAAGGAACGAAGAAATAAGCTTTAGATAAAAACCTTGTAGAGAAACAAGGATGGCATCCCATTGATGGTGTCACAATGATAAGCCAAAGAAACAACCGACTAATCTTAGGTAGAACCTAGGATGGCATCCCAACTATTGGAAACCAAAGTAACTAAACTTGAACGTATATAGAACCTAGGATGACGTCCCAATGATGAGAACAAAAGGAACAAATGAATAAGCTTAAATAGAACCTAGGATCACATCCTAATGATAGGACACTAAAGGAACTGAGAATGAAAATAGATAGAACTAAGATTGATGTTCCAATGATGAGCAATCAAAGGATGACATCCCAATGGTGGGAAATTGAAGGATCTAACAAAGAACATAGATAGAAACTAGGATGTTGCCCCAACGATTAGAAACCAAAGGAACTAAGAACGAACATAGATAGAAACTAGGATGGCATCAAAACGAGGAGAAGGCAAAGGAACATAAGCACAAGATTAGATAGAACCTAGGATGGCATCCTAATGATGTGAAACCAAAGTAACTACGAATGAATATATATAGATTGTAGGATGGCGTCACATTGATAACCAACCAAAGGAATGAAGAAATAAGAACACATAAAAACTCGAATGACATCCTAATGAATGGGAACCTTAGGAAGTAAGAATGAACAAACATAGAACCTAGAATGGCATTGCAATAATTGGAAACTAAGGAACAAATAATTTATCTTAGATAGAATCTATGATGACTTCGCAATAATTGGAAATGAAAGGAACCATCAATGAACATAAACAAAACCTAGGATGGCATCCAAATGTTTGGAACCCAAAGGAATTCAAAACAAACATACATAGAAACTAGGATGGCGTCACAATGATGAGAAACTAAACAAATAACCTTAGATAGATCCTTGGATGGCTTCCCAATGATTCAAAACTAAAGGAACTAACAATAAACGTAGCCAGAACGTAGGACCGAATCCAAAGGAACTAAGAACGAAAATAGATAAAAACTAGGGTGGCATTTCAACAATGAGAAACCAAAGAAACAACAAGCTAAGTAGAGGTAGAAACCTAAGATTGCATCTCCACGATAAGAAACTAAAGGAACGGACTTTGAACATAGATAGATGCTAGAAAGGCATCTCGGTGATGGCAAACCAAAGGAAAAAACGACTATGCTTAGATAGAAACTAGGATGGCATCCCAATGAAAGGAAATCAAATTGAACATAGATAGAACCTACGATAGCATGCTAGTGAAGATAAACAGAAGGAACTAAGATGGGAAACTAAGGAAACTTAGAATGAACATAAATAAAGCCAAGAAAGGCGTTCCAATGATAAATAATCAAAAGAACAAACATGAGCTTAGATAGAACTTAGGATGACATCCAAATGATGGCAAACCTTAGGAAGTAAAAATGGAAAAAGATAGAACCTAGAATGGTGTTCCAATGATGGTGGGACCTAGAACGACATCTCAATGTTGAGAAACCAAAGGAACTACGAACGAACATCGATAGAAACTAGGATGGTGTTGCAATGAGCATAAGCAAAGGAACAAACAAATAAGCTTAAATTAAAGCTAGAATCGCCTCACAACGATGAGAAAGCAAAGGAAGAAACAAATAAGCTTGGATTCAACCTAGCATGGGTTCCCATAAATTTTAAACAAAAGGAACTAAAATTAAGCACAGATAGAACCTAGGATGACATCTCAATGATGAGAAACAAAAACAAGAAAGAAATAAGCTTAAATAGAAACTAGGACGGCATCCCATTGATGGAAAACCTTAGGAAGTTAGAATGACCTATGATAGAACCTAGGATGGCGTCCTAATTATGAGAAACCAAACGAAAATACGAATAAGCTTAGATTAAAACTATGATAGTAACCCAATGACGGATAACTAAAGGAACTAAGAATGAAGAGAGATAGAACCAAGAATTATGGTCCAATGATGAGCAATCAAAAGAACAAACGAATTAGCTTAGATAGAACCTAGGATGGGATCTCAATGATGTGAAACTAAACAAACTAATAATGAAAATGAATAGTAGTATGAATGGCGTTCCAATGATGAGCAATCTCAAGAACAAATGATTATGTTTAGATAAAACCTAGGATGACATCCTGATTATGGCTTGAAGGATGAGGGATACCCTAAATAAACTTAAGGAAGTGGGATGCCCTAAACGATGCCCTTAATAAACTTAATGAAGGGAAATCTCTAAACAAAGTCAAGGAAGGGGGATGCTCTAATCAAATTTGAGTAGGCGAGATGCCCTTAAAAAGCCAATGGAAGTAGAACGTCATAATTAAGAAGGGGGATTCACTAACAAGACTCATAGAAAGGGCATGCCACAAACAAACTCCACCAAACAGGGATGCCCAATCCCAACAAAAGCGATTGCGCTAAACAGACTACTAAATGGGGATGCCCTACTACACTAAAGGAAGTGGGAGTTTGGTAAGTAATCCCTAGGAAAGGCTATGCGCTAAAAGAATTGAACGAAGGTTGGTTGTCTAAACAAACTCTAGGAAAGGGAATGAATTAAAAATCTCCATGAAGATGGATGACCTAAGAAACTGAAGGTAGGGTGATGGACTAAAGTAAATCAAGGTAGTTTGATAGGCCAATGAACAGGAATGTCCTTAAAAAATTGAGGAATGGGAATACCCTAATAACACTTGAGGAAAGAGGATGCCCTAAATAAACTCAATGAAGGGGAATACCATAAACAAACTTAAGGAAGGGGATGCCCAAAAACAACTCATGGAAGGAGGATGTCCTGAACACACTCAAGGAATAGTGCAAACCCTTAAACAAACTCATAGGATGGCGTCCTAATTATGAGAAACTAAAGGAACATACGGATAAACTTAGATAGTTCACAATGATGGGAAACCAAATAATAAGCTTAGATAGTTCACAATGATGGGAAACCAAATAAACGAACAATGAACATAGGTCGAACCTAGGATTATATCCAAATGTGTGGAACCCAAAGGAACTAAAAATAAACCTAGATAGAAACTAGGATGACATCACAATGATGTGAAACATAACAAACAACCAACTAAGCTTATGTAGAACCTAGGATGGTATACAGACAATCAAACACAAAATTAACTCAAATTGGATATAGATAGAACCTAGGATGACGTCCTAGTGATGAGAAATCAGAGGAACCAACAAAGAAACTTATATTAAAACAAGGATAATAACCCAATGACGGGGAACTAAAGGAACGAAGAATGAACATAGATAAAACCAAGAATTATAGTCCAATGATGAGCAATCAAAAGAACAAACGAATTAGCTTAGATAGAACCTAGGATGGGATCTCAATGATGTGAAACTAAACAAACTAAGAATGAAAATGAATATTAGTATGAATGGCGTTCCAATGATGAGCAATCTCGAGAACAAATGATTATGTTTAGATAAAACCTAGCATGACCTCCTGATTATGGCTTGAAGGACGAGGGATACCCTAAATAAACTTAAGGAAGTGGGATGCCCGATGCCCTTAATAAACTTAATGAAGGGAAATCTCTAAACAAAGTCAAGGAAGGGGGATCCCCTTAAAAAGCCAATAGAAGAAGAACGTTGTAAATGAACATTAAGAAGGGGGATTCACTAATAAGACTCATAGAAAGGGCATGCCACAAACAAACTCTACCAAGGGGGATGCCCAATCCCAACAAAAGCGGTTGTGCTAAACAACCTCAAGAAATGGAGTTGCGCTAAACAAACTACTAGATGGGGATGCCTACTACACTAAAGGAAGTGGGAGTCTGCTAAGTAATCCCTAGGAAATGGTATGTGCCAAAAGAATTGAAGGAAGGTTGGTTGGTCTAAACAAACTCTAGGAAAGGGAATAAATTAAAAATCTCCATGAAGATGGATGACCTAAGAAACTGAAGGAAAGGTGATGGACTAATGTCAATCAAGGTAGTTTGATAGCCCAATGAACAGGAATGTCCTAAAAAAAATAGGGGAATGGGAATACCCTAATAACACTTGAGGAAAGAGGATGCCCTAAATAAACTCAATGAAGGGGAATACCCTAAACAAACCTAATGAAGGGGATGCCCGAAAAAACCTCAAATAAGGAGGATGTCTTGAACATACTCAAGGAATAGGGCATACCCTTAAACAAACTCAAGAAAGGGGGGTGTGCTAAACATACTCAAGGATGGGGGCATAACCTAAACAAATGCAAGGAATAGGAATTCTACAAAGAATCTATGGGATGGGGAGGAAGAGATGCCTTAATAACATTGAGGAAAAGGGGATGATGTAAATATAGATAAGAAAGGTGAATGTCATAAATTAATTGAATGAAAGGGGATGTCTTAAAGAAAATAATGGAAAAAGATGCCTTAATAAGACTCGATGAAATCACATTCCCTAAATGAACTCAAGGAAGGTACATGCATTAAAGAAACACAAAATATGAAGTTGCCCTAAATAAACTCAACGATGGAGGATGCCCTAAACAAACTAAAAAAAAAGGTGTTGCCATTAGGAAACTCATGGAAGGGGAATGTGCTAATAAGACTCAAGGATGGGGGTTGCCTTAAACATAATCAAATGAGGAGGATGCCATAAGTAACTCTAAGAATCGGGTTGCCCTAAACAAACTCTAGGAAGGGGGATGCACTAAAAAAATTCTCAAGGAATAGATATTCTATAAAGAAACTAAGGGATAGTGGGACGTCTTAATATGACTCAAGGAAGGGGGATGCCCTAAACAAAGATATGGAAGGAGAATGTTGTAAACAAACTCAAAGAAGGGGATGTGCTAACAAGACTCAATGAAGCATGCGCTAAAGAAACTCAAAGGGGGATTCTCTAAACAAAATTTGGGAAGGGGATGGCATTAATAAACTCAAGGAAGGGGGATGCTCTAAACAAACTCTTAGAAAGGGAATGAATCACAAAATCTCCATGAAAAAGAATGACCTAAGAAACTAAAGCAAGGGTGACGCCCTAATGTAACTCAAGGGAGTGGGATGGCCTAAGGAAATTCAAGGAACATGGATGCACAAAACAAACTAAAGGAAGGGGATACCCTAATAAAACTATAGGAAAGCGGATGCCTTAAACAAACTCTAAGAAGGGAAATGTCCTAGGCAAACTCAACAAAGGGAGATGTGCCAAAAAAAAAAACTCAAGAAAGGGGGAGGGAGGGGCTTAACAAACTCCAAGAGGCAAATGTTTTATGAATCTTAAGGAAGTGGGAGTGCACTAAATCAACTCTTGGAAGGGGGTGCCATAAACTCAAGCAAGGGGGATCCTTTACACAAACTCCAGGTTTTCGGCAGAACAACCCAATTGCTCAATTGATTTTAGATTCTGACTAGCTATAACATCAAAGCCATGGATTTTACATGTTTGCTCCTGGATGGTCTTTTCTTTCTCTTAACTGTTATTCTCTTGCTCACTTGTCATAGAAACAACTTTAGTCTCCAATAAATACCCAGATCTATCATGCAGCTTCCCAATTATCTGACTTGCAATAGATATACTTCCCCTCAGAAGGCAAAACTTCATAATTCACCTTTGCCTTTTCCATTCTAGTTTGGACTGCATCCCCACTCTGTAATGAATTAGAGAATACACTTTGTGAGTCCCATTATTGCTTGTCTTGCTCATATAACATGTTTGGAATCTAATTCTTTCGTGTCCTCCAAGGACTCTACAGGGAGGGCTTTAGAAACATCTCAGTTGAGATAGTTTGACTTTGTGAAGTTTCATGAAGGGATTTGTCAAAGCTTACCAGCCTAAGCTGTCCCATGAATAGGATCCTTTGCATCCGAGATTACAGGACTGAAGTGTTCTAGTGCAAGAACAATAAGCAAGTAAGCATAAGCCTCTCCATCTTTCAAACCTCGTGTCTAAGTTCCAGCATAGCAGCCATCAATTGGTAACTGCTTCTCAAAGGAGCAATAGGCATAGTCAACCTTCTTAGCAACATCTCCACCAATCATCAATGTATAACCTAACCTAGACTTCTAGCCAATTGTGGACCCGCATTCTTCACGTGTATCCCTACTCAGTGGTAAGACTCATTTTTATTGGTGAAGAATTAGTTTTGGAAAAGTTGGAGTTGCCACTTATTTTATTTTATTTTAAAATAAAAAATAAAACAAGAAAGAAAACCTTAAATAAGTGACTCCATAGTTTTGGAAAAGCAAGTCTTGAAAAACCCGAGTCTTGGTTCGGGGATCAGGTTACCTAATGGGAAGGTACCTCTAAAAGGTAGCACCCCTCTAAGCCCTAAAGAGGTCTCTACTGACTAAGTCAAAGGAAAAGTGGCAATTAATCAATTAATTGAAGGTACCTAGGTAGGTTAAGGTGATTTCAAAACTAGCATGCCAAAAAAAAAAAAAAAAAAAAAAAAAAATCAAATCACAATCACAAAGGAAGGTTAGGATGTGTACCTGGACTGCTTCTCAAGCGCTATCATAAGACATTAAAGTTAGCATAGAAATATAGCACACAACATGTATTTAATCAGAGCAAATTGAACATACATTTAAGCACCCAAGGATTACATAAAAAATAGATATGGCTCACAACAACATGCATGTTCATAAAATTCTGAAAAGTGAGTGATAGAGAGCGTATCTGGATAGCATGATTCCTCCAAAAATGCTAGAGTGGTTAGGACAAGTATAAATTATATAACATCTTTATTATGTCTAATATACAACACCAAAGCCAAAATTGAGCCAAGATAAGTCAAACGACTCTAAAAATAAATAACAAATTCAGGCAAAATCCAAGATCATCAGCATGCAATTAGTAAAGGGAGCATCACAAAACAATTTCTATAAAAATGACTTGAGTGGAATTTAATCATAAAAAAATTTCAGGAAACAACTCCTACACATCTAGAACAAGATACCAAAATCCAAACACTTATTCGAATGACAAATTGCAGCAAAGACACCCAAAAGTTCCATAAGGTCCAAATTAGGTAAAAAAAATAGTGGCATGCATAAACGAATTTTTAAAAAATAATAAGACATCACATAAATTTTACAAAAAATCACACATATCATTAAAAGTGTCTATATCACAGGAAAAATAAATCCAGGGTCAGGTAGTAATCAAAAATATTTTTAAAACACTCCAGCTAATCGGATGTCCAAATTCTATCATGTATAGTAGGTACGACTTTGAAAAATCATATCTCCCTCAAAAAAGCATATTTTTTAATATTTTGTATGTCTAAGATCAAATTTAAGAAGTTTAGAATTAAGAAAAAATATCGAATTAAATTTAAAAAGTCATACATTATTTTATTTTTGCAAAAAGAATTCGTGTGTCTAGAACTGGGTGAAAACAGAGCCCTCCAAAAAACTCATTTATATATTCTATTCCAAAATTGCTTTCTAACTCAAACAAAATTTTTAAATTCAAGTTCAAGAAGTGAGCAAAGTCATACAAGCTTTGGAAATTTTTTAAGGATATTCTAAAGTTGCTGAAACGAATTTTAAAGCTAGAGGGTCAGTGATTGAATGAAAACTGGCAGTAAGGAAGAGTTATGAAAAATGATTTTATATAGGGTTCCACCAATTCCCCAATTGATATACACAAATCTAGCCTAGAATTATCCCATTTATTTGGGACCTCAAGCTTGGATTTGTGTCTTACTCAAAACCATAACTTTTATTGAAAACTGAGAAAGATGCGAACCGATCAAAACATGGATATTATTTAAGAAAATGAGATTTTGATTCTAAGGACTCTAAATGAATTTTTAAAATAGATTTTCAAAGGGATCTTTTGAGAAATATATTTGATTTTAAAATAAAAGAAATTAATTTGAAAACAACAAAACATAAGAAACAAAATACCAAAACAAAAAAACAAAAGAAAACAAAATCAGAAAGTAAAATTTTTAACAACTGAGCAAACTAAAGTGGTGAGAATGGAGGTCAATCTTCACTATTTTCCGATGGCCTCCGAAGATTAAATTTGAAAAAGAGCTATCGAAATAATAAACTATTAATATTTAGATCAAATAAACTAACGAGATATCCATCAAGAATTAACAACTAGGATTCAAGAAACGCTTAAATTGAGAATAACAAATCAAGAACTAGCACATGATCAACTAAACACACAAATACATCTAGACTAAAAAAATAAGTTAAAATTGAACTAAATCATAATTAAAAACATAAACTTTATCTAACATGATTAACTAAACTATTGGATTAAAATCACTAACACACTTGAACTAAAAGATAGATTAAAACTAAACTAATTCGGAATTAAAAAAATACAAACTTTATCTAATAGGATTAATTAAACTAATGAATTAAAACCACAAACACACTTAAACTAAAAGATAGGTTAAAACTAAACTAATTCGGAATTAAAAAAAAAAGCATGAACTTTATCTTATAGGATTAATTAAACTAATCACCTAAAACCCCGAAAAACACACGAATTGAAATTGGATCAAACAAGAATCAAAGTTAACATACTAAAAAAAGCGAATAAACAACTTTGGGTCGACTAGACTAACTTATAAAATTTATAAATAAAAAAATTAAATACAAAATGAAAATTGCATCAATTAAGAATTGAAGTTAACAAATAACCTAACCTTCATTCCAATATTTATGAATCAAAACTAATAAGAAAAACCCTAACTTTCAATCTAATAAAAATTAAAACTAAAATCTAAAAATTCTAACTTACCTTCTCTAGAATTCCTCTATGGTGGTGCGGTTGCTGCTCTCTTCACTTACAGGCTTGTCCGTGTTGTGGATCCCTTGTCGATGGTGCAGGTTGTCTGTGGTTGAGAGAAAAGCCTTTCCGTGGTAGCCGCCTTGAAGCCTCTTCAAAATGGTGATGCCTTTTTTAAATATAATGGAGACTCCCACCTTTCTGTGTGTGTTGCTGAAAGAAGTTGCCTACGGAGGTGTCGTAAGTTTGTTGGTGGAGAAGCAGGTGCACTGATGAATATGATAAAGGTGGAGCAATGAATAATGTGTCAATGGAATGGAGATAATGGCGCGCCAATGGTGAAAGCTGATTTTCTCTTTCTGTTGCAGAGGTATTCCAAAAATAATGGAGAGCATGCATAGATGGAGGTATCGGTCAATATAACCCCAAGTTGGTACAATGCATAGGTGATGCGCCTATGAAATTCCTTCAACTACTGGTATGTTCATGGAATGATAATGGTGACGCGCGACGCTAGAGACATTAGTGGACCGATGCGTGGATGAACTGGTATGTGGCTACTGAGGATCGAGTCTGGCTTGGCGAAGAAGCTGGTACGTGCAAGTGACAGGTGATACACCAGTGTATCTGAAGATGCAGAAAATTACAATGACCTATGTGGAGCAAGTGTGGTGATGTGCACCTTGAACAAACATGGTGCTGGTGCAGTTCTGATAATGGAATTGGTGTAGTGGTATTGATCTATATGCCATGTCTATTGATTTGGAAATGAGAATGAAAGGGCAATGGTCAGAGCAGAATAAGACTGATCAAGAAAAAAAATCACAAGCGATAATCCGGAATTGATGAGGCTTCCCCGCTGCAAGTGTCGTTCCTCCATGGAAATGGCGAGACTCCCTGAAATTGCAAATGTTGATCCTTCTTCCTTTTTCCAAATCGATCTCCTCAAACTCTCCTTTTTCGAACCCTCTAGAATCCCCTTCAGAATGTGCATTCCTCCCAAAATCCGTGAGTCTCCCCACCTTAAAGTGAACTGTGCATCCCGTAGAGATCTTCTTCTTATGGGAAGTGGGGATCTTCTATGGCAGCCTCTCCCTCATTGAATATTCTGCTTCCTTTTTGAATGCATGTGGATATGGGAAGTGCATATCTGCGTGACTTACTTGGAGATTTCCTCAAGGATGCAGCCCGTGTCTTGTTTGGTAAGTGATCAATCCTAATGCAAAAATAAAAAAATAATAAGGGGGCGTAGAAATCATGCAATAGTAATTAAAAAATAAAATTAGGAATAAAATTGGAAATTGCACAATCACATGCATATATAGGAGAATCAAAATATTAATTCACGCAAAATAAAAATAAAGGAATCAACCTCATGTCAATTTAAATAAACAAATAAATAAGAAAACAAAAATATGAATACGAGTACCAAACGCATGCAATCAAAAGAAACGAAATGCCAATCTAATGCAATTGATAATAATGAAAATCGAAACATCAAACTCACATAATTAAGTATCAAAAGACCATCTCATGCAATCAAAAGTAAAAAACAGGCCATTACTTACTGTGGACCTGCATTTTTCATGTGCGTCTCCACTCGATCGGCAAGACTCACTTTTATTTGTGAAAAATTAATTTTTGGAAAAGTCGGAGTCACGACTTATTTTATTTTTATTTTAAAGGGAAAATAAAACAAGAAAGAAAACCCTAAAAAATGACTCCATAATTTTTGGAAAAAACATGTCTTTGAAAAACTCGAGTCTAGATCCGGGGATCAGGTTACTTATTGGGAAGGTACCTCTAAGAGGTAGCACCCTTCTAAGCCCTAAAGAGGTCTTTACTGACTAAGTTGAGGGAGATTGGGCAATTAATTGATTAATTAAGGGTATCTAGGTAGACTAAGGTGATTTAAAAAAATAGCATACGAAACAAGATCAAATCACAATAAAGGAGAATTAGGGTGCATACCTGAACCTCTTCTTAAGCACCATCAAAAGGGATCAAAGGTTAGTTTGAAAATATGACATGTAACATGCATTTTTAACAAAGATGATCAACAAGCATCATGGTGATCGAGTATGGCATCAAACATGGACATGGCTCATGATAACATGGACATGGCTCATGGTGATCGAGTATGGCATCAAACATGGACATGGACATGGCTCTATGGGAAACAGGGGTATCTCAACAATAAATACAAAACAAATTCATGTATATCATCAAGAGGAATCAAAAAAATCAATTAGATATCAAGCAAACAATATTGAAGAGAATATCATGAATGTCGGGCCCCCTCCAAAGCCCTAATTAATTTTGCATGAGTTGATTATATGAATTCCATTGTTTGGAATTATGAATTTTGTCCATGCTTGTGGAAAATCAAGAAAATCATGAAAATAGTTAAAAATCAAAGAAAACAGTGAAAGTGCATGCTCGAAGGAAAGTGGCAGCAAATAGCATGTTAAAATCTGGATTTTATACCTAGAAACTCCTAAGGAACTTTAAAGAAAACCAAAGTTATTTTGATGGAAAAAGGTTTTGAAATCCAGATTTAAGATGTATAAGATCACGAAATAAAGAAAACAAAAACATTTGGAGGAATATGATATGTGGCAAGGTGGCCACGCTAGAGTGGGACTAGGGGGTATGACTAAGTTTGCATTGTTGGTGGTTGCAAGTGCTGTTGTTATTCTCTCTAAATTTTTCCTTTCTACTCTCTTGCATGCATTCAAATATCTTGCATCGCTGTATTCCTAAGCCCTTTCTGATTCTTTGAAATTCTCTACATTTGGTACTCGCCTCGATCCTACCATTTTTCGGTACTCACACTGATTCTCCATTTCTATTTTCTTAGTAGCCAAACATCCTTGGTGGATGAAATCCCCAAGGATGAGAGGCTAACCTTTTAAGTTTCTCAAAGTATGGATGTTATGTGATGGCTTGGATGCATTCCCATGGAAATTGCTCGCACCCGGAAGGTAAGGTAGTCGTTTTTCATTAATGGTTCATTAATGCAAAGTTTAGTTTTTATTTCCATTAGACAACTTCCAACGGCCAATACTTGATAAGCTTTTGGATTTCTATCCATTAGTTATCTCCTAAGAGCTATTGGAAAGTGAGGTTTTCAATTCCAAGTTTTGCATTAATCCATTAGAACCAATTTCAATGGCCATTGAAAGGTGAGTTTATCACTTGGAATGACTTTGAGTTGCCAATATTTGGTAAGCTTTTGGCTTTAGACCATTAGTTATCTCTTACGAGCCATTCAAAGGAAGTCTAAGGTGAATAACCATTGATGAAATTCACTACCATCTGTTTTGCCATTTTAAAGGATTAAAACTTGATTTGCTAAATCCATACCGGTTCGGGAAGCAAGCATCACCATAGTTGCAACCCCAATGCGAGGAGCCTATCCTGAGATTTCCAATTTGCATAAGAGCCAGAGCATAGCTATCCTATCTTTGAGAAACTTGTTTTTACACCCTTTTATTTTAGTCTTTAATGTTAGCTTAAATTAGTTTAAATCTTTCTAAAACATTTACATCTTCTTTTAAAGCTAACATCCATAAGAAAATCACCTATTTTCCTAATTTGAATATCACTTGTGTTTGCGAAAACCCTTCCCAGTGAACGATCCTAGAACCACTATGCTATAGTAGCTTGGCTACTTTAGTAATAGTATCTAAGGTATAAATTTTGTTGATACGCCTTTAAAGCTAAGCTACCATGAGTCGAATCAAATGGCGCCGTTGCCGGGGAAGGTGCCACAAGCACAGTGAAGCAACCATTAAGGGTAACTTGTGATCTTCATCACAAGTTTGGTGAGTTTTCTTATAATTTTTTTTAGTTTAGTTTTTATTTAGTTAATTTTTTTTTATTCTCTTTTCTTTTATTTTTGTTTTAATTTCAATTTGTGCATTCCTTGTTGGATTCGAGACCAAGAGGGAACCCTGGTACAAGTTGAAGAAAAGAGTCTTAGTTGAATATCATTTTTTTTAGAAATGGAAATTCCACATGAAGATCAAAGCTCTCATTATGATCATGAGAAGGACAAATTCGCATACTTATCCATGAGGGATCGGATTGAATTGGGGAAAAGGCAAGTTCAACAAAGCCAATGGGGTAGTGATCAAAGTTCTCAACATCAACCGAAGGACAAATTCGCATACCTATCCATGAGGGATCGGATTGAATTAGAGAAAATGCAAAATCAACAAAGCCAATGGGGTAGTAAGTATGCTTTGAATAGAGATGATTCATATGAGCATACGGTAGGGGAGTGCCCTACCATTCCAACTATGAGAGACATGTGCGGTTATCAAAGCTCCTACACCTCAAGTTGGAATAACCATCCCAACCTTACAACCCAACCTCAACCTCAACCATCAATGAGTACATCTTCATTGGAGCAAGCCATTTTGAAGATAAGCAAAGTCATGGAGGACTTTGTAGGTGAGCAACAAAAGATCAACTCTCATCTTAATGAAAAGATTGATAATTTGGAGAGTTCAATAAATGTAAGAATGGAGGAGGTTTATAATGATCTATCACTAAGGATAGAAAAAGTTCAAGACTCCATTGAAAAGCTCACCAATCTCGACATAGCAAGGGAGAAAAGGACGCTTCCTCCTCAACCCCACCATAACCTTCAAGGAACCAATACAAAAAGATCAAGGAAAGTGTTGAAGATCGACACTTTGGTGGGGGATTGCTATGACAACTCTATGGACCAACCTTCCATTGAAAATCATAAGGTTCAAGATGATAAAGGGTTACCTAAATCCTTTAAAGCATCCACTTCTCTAGGGAAGAGAAAAGAAACAAATTCCCTTGGACCAAATGGGAAGGATGCCAATTTTGTTTGGGATCCAGGGGGAATTCAGCATGATGTGGGTGTGTGAGTGAGGATGAGCTAAATAGTTCATCTTCTTTTTGGGGTACATGCTATCAGCTTCATTTAAATTCTATGCTTTCTTTAAATTTATGCATGTTTTAGTTTGAATTCTTAGCTTTAATTTAGTTTTAATATGTTTTTGAGATGAGTTTTGAAGTGTTCATATAGGTACGATGCTTGCAAAAATCTACCATTTTTCGGTACTCGTCCGGACAGTTTTTTCGTACTCGCACAGATTCTACCTTTTGCCTGTACTAGCCCGCATTCTATCATTTTCCGGTACTCACATTTATTCTACCATTTTTCGGTACTTGTCAGGACAGTTTTTCAGTCCTTGCACATATTCTACCTTTTCTCGGTACTCGCCTGGATTCTATCATTTTTCGGTACACACACTGATTCTACCCTTTTTCGGTACTCGTTGGGACAGTTTTTCGGTCCTTGCACGAATTCTACCTTTTCCCGGTACTCGCCCGCACTCTACCATTTTTCGATACTCACACTGATTCTACCATTTTTTGATACTCGTCCGAACAGTTTTTCGGTACTTGCATGGATTCTACCATTTCTCGGTACTCACCCGCATTATACCATTTTCCAGTACTCGCATGAATTCTACCATTTTTCGGTACTCGCCCGGATAGTTTTTCGGTCATTGCACGGATTCTACCATTTCTCGGTACTAGTTCGGATTCTACCATTTTCCGATACTCACACTGATTCTACCATTTTTCGGTACTCGTTCAGACCGTTTTTCGTTCCTCGCACGGATTCTACGTTTTCCCGGTACTCACCCGGATTCTACCATTTTTCGGTACTCACACTGATTTTACCATTTTTCGGTACTCGTCCGGACAGTTTTTCGTTACTCGCACGGATTCTACTTTTTCCCGGTACTCGCCCGCATTCTACCATTTTTCGGTACTCGCCCGGACAATTTTTCGGTAGTCGCACGGATCTACCTTTTCCCGATACTCGCACTGATTCTACCATTTTTCAACACTCGTCAGGATAGTTTTTCGGTCCTCGCACGGATTCTACCTTTTCCCGGTACTCACCCGGATTCTACCATTTTTCGGTACTCACACTGATTCTACCATTTTTCGGTACTCATCAGGACAGTTTTCCGGTACTCGCACGAATTCTACCTTTTCCCGGTACACGCCCGGATTCTACCATTTTCTGGTACTCACACTGATTCTACCATTTTTCAGTACTCGTTCGGATAGTTTTCCGGTTCTCACATGGATTCTACCTTTTCCCGGTACTCGCCCGGATTCTATCATTTTCCGATAGTCACACTGATTGTACCATTTTTCGGTACTCGTCCGGATAGTTTTTCAACAGTTGAACGGATTCTACCTTTTCCCGGTACTCGCTTGGATTCTATCATTTTTCGATAGTCACACTGATTGTACCATTTTTCGGTACTCGTCCAGATCGTTTTTCGGTACTCGCATGAATTCTACCTTTTTCCGGTACTCGCCCAGATTCTACAATTTTTCGGTACTCACACTGATTCTAATATTTTTCGGTTCTTGCACGGATTCCACCTTTTCCAGATACTCGCCCGGATTCTAACATTTTCTGATACTGACCCTAATTCCACCATTTTTCGGTTATCGTCCGGACAGTTGTTCGGTACTCGCAAGGATTCTACCTTTTCCCGATACTCGCCCAGATTCTACCATTTTTCGGTACTCACACTAATTCTAACATTTTTTAATACTCGTCCGGACAGTTTTCCGGTACTAACATGGATTCTACTTTTTCCCGGTACTCGCCCGCATTCTACCATTTTACTTTACTCACACTGATTCTACCATTTTTCAGTACTCGTCCGACAGTTTTTCGGTACTCGCACGGATTCTATTTTTTTCGGTACTTGCCCGGATGCTACCATTTTTCGGTACTAACACCGATTCAACCATTTTTCGGTACTCGTCGATACAGTTTTTCAATCCTCGCACGGATTCTACCTTTTCCCGGTACTCGCCCGAATTCTATCATTTTTCGGTACTCACACTGATTCTACCCTTTTTCGTTACTCATTGGGACAGTTTTTCGGTACTCGCACGGATTCTACCTTTTCCCGGTACTCGCCCGGATTATATTATTTTCCGGTACTGACCCTGATTCTACCATTTTTCGGTACTCGCACGGATTCTACATTTTCCCCGTACTCGTCCGGATTATATCATTTTTCGGTACTGACCCTGATTCTACCATTTTTCGGTACTGGTTGGGACATTTTTTCGGTACTCGCACGGATTCTACCTTTTCCTGGTACTCGCCCGGATTCTGTCATTTTCCGGTACGGACCCTGATTCCACCTTTTTTCGGGACTCGTCCAGACAGTTTTTCGGTACTCGCACGGATTCTACCTTTTCCCCGTACTCGCCCGGATTCTATCATTTTCCGATACGGACCCTGATTCTACCATTTTTTAGGACTCGTTCGGACAGTTTTTCGGTACTCGCACGGATTCTACATTTTCCCCGTATTCGCCCGGATTCTAACATTTTCCGGTACGGACCCTGATTCTACCATTTTTCGGGACTCGTTCGGACATTTTTTCGGTACTCGCACGGATTCTACATTTTCCCCGTACTCGCCCGGATTCTATCATTTTCCGGTACAGACCCTGATTCTACCATTTTTCGGGACTCGTTCGGACAGTTTTTCGGTACTCGCACGGATTCTACCTTTTCCCCGTACTCGCCCGGATTCTGTCATTTTCCGGTACGGACCCTGATTCTACCATTTTTCGGGACTCGTTCGGACAGTTTTTCGATACTCGCACGGATTCTACCTTTTCCCGGTACTCGCCCGCATTCTATCATTTTCTTCTACTGACCCTGATTCTACCATTTTTCGGTACTCGTTCGGACATTTTTTAAGTACTCGCACGGATTCTACATTTTCCCGGTACTCGCCCGGATTCTATCATTTTCCGGTACGGACCCTGATTCTACCATTTTTCGGGACTCGTCCAGACAGTTTTTCGGTGCTCGCACGGATTCTACATTTTCCCCGTACTCGCCCGGATTCTATCATTTTCCGGTACAGACCCTGATTCTACCATTTTTCGGGACTCGTTCGGACAGTTTTTCGGTACTCGCACGGATTCTACCTTTTCCCCGTACTCGCCCGGATTCTGTCATTTTCCGGTATGGACCCTGATTCTACCATTTTTCGGGACTCGTTCGGACAGTTTTTCGATACTCGCACGGATTCTACCTTTTCCCGATACTCGCCCGCATTCTATCATTTTCTTCTACTGACCCTGATTCTACCATTTTTCGGTACTCGTTCGGACATTTTTTAGGTACTCGCACGGATTCTACATTTTCCCGGCACTCGCTCGGATTCTATCATTTTCCGGTACGGACCCTGATTCTACCATTTTTCGGGACTCGTCCAGACAGTTTTTCGGTGCTCGCACGGATTCTACCTTTTCCCGATACTCGCCCGGTTTCTGTCATTTTCCAGTACGGACCCTGATTCTACCATTTTTCGGGACTCGTCCAGACAGTTTTTCGGTGCTCACACGGATTCTTACTTTTCCCCGTACTCGCCCGGATTCTATCATTTTCCGGTAAGGACCCTGATTCTACCATTTTTCGGGACTTGTTCGGATAGTTTTTCGGTACTCGCACGGATTGTAACTGTTCCCGGTACTCGCCTGGATTCTATCATTTTTCGGTACGGACCCTGATTCTACCATTTTTCAGGACTCGTTCGGATAGTTTTTCGGTACTCGCACGGACTGTACCTTTTACACGCACTCGCCCGGATTCTATCATTCTCCGGTACTCACCCTGATTCTACCATTTTTCGGGACTCGTTCGGACAGTATTTCGGTACTCGCACGAATTCTACATTTTCCCGGTACTCGCCCGGATACAATCATTTTCCGGTACTGACCCTGATTCTACAATTTTTCGGTACGCGTTCGGACAGTTTTTCGGTACTCGCACGGATTCTACATTTTCCCCGTACTCGCCCGGATTCTATCACTTTCCGGTACGGACCCTGATTCTACCATTTTTCGGGACTCGTTCGGACAGTTTTTCGGTACTCGCACGGATTCTACCTTTTCCCCGTCCTCGCCCGGATTCTGTCATTTTCCGGTACTGACCCTGATTCTACCATTTTTCGGGACTCGTTCGGACAGTTTTTCGATACTCGCACGGATTCTACCTTTTCCCGGTACTCGCCCGGTTTTTGTCATTTTCCAGTACGGACCCTGATTCTACCATTTTTCGGGACTCGTCCAGACAGTTTTTCGGTGCTCACACGGATTCTTACTTTTCCCCGTACTCGCCCGGATTCTATCTTTTTCCGGTACTGACCCTGATTCTACCATTTTTCGGGACTCGTTCGGACAGTTTTTCGATACTCGCACGGATTCTACCTTTACTCGGTACTCGCCCGAATTCTAGCATTTTCCGGTACTGACCCTGATTCTACCATTTTTCGGTATTCGTTCGGACAGTCTTTCGGTACTCGAACGGATTCTACCCTTTCCCAGTACTCGCCCGGTTTCTATCATTTTCCGGTATTGACCCTGATTCTACCATTTTTCGGGACTCGTTCGGACAGTATTTCGGTACTCGCACGGATTCTACCTTTTCCCGGTACTCGCCCGGATACAATCATTTTCCGGTACTGACCCTGATTCTACAATTTTTCGGTACGCGTTCGGACAGTTTTTCGGTACTCGCACGGATTCTACATTTTCCCCGTACTCGCCCGGATTCTATCACTTTCCGGTACGGACCCTGATTCTACCATTTTTCGGGACTCGTTCGGACAGTTTTTCGATACTCGCACGGATTCTACCTTTTCCCCGTACTCGCCCGGATTCTGTCATTTTCCGGTACAGACCCTGATTCTACCATTTTTCGGGACTCGTTCGGACAGTTTTTCGATACTCGCACGGATTCTACCTTTTCCCCGTAGTCTCCCCGATTCTATGATTTTCCGGTACTGACCCTGATTCTACAATTTTTCGGCACTCGTTCGAACAGTTTTTCGGTACTCGCACGGATTCTACCTTTTCCCTGTACTCTCCCCGATTCTATGATTTTTCGGTTCTGACCTTGATTCTGCCATTTTTCCGTACTCGTTCGGACAGTTTTTCGGTACTCGCACGGATTCTGCCTTTTCCCCGTAGTCTCCCCGATTCTATGATTTTCCGGTACTGACCCTGATTCTACAATTTTTCGGCACTCATTCGGACAGTTTTTCGGTACTGGCACGGATTCTACCTTTTCCCCGTACTCTCCCCGATTCTATGATTTTCCGGTACTGACCCTGATTCTACCATTTTTCGGGACTCGTTCGGACAGTTTTTCGGTACTCGCATGGATTCTAGCCTTTCCCCATACTCTCCTCGATTCTATGATTTTCCGGTACTGACCCTGATTCTACCATTTTTCGGTACTCGTTCGGACAGTTTTTCGGTACTCGCACGGATTCTACCTTTTCCCCGTACTCTCCCCGATTCTATGATTTTCCGGTATTGACCCTGATTCTACAATTTTTCGGCACTCATTCGGACAGTTATTCGGTACTTGCTCGGATTATACCTTTTCCCCGTACTCTCCCCGATTCTACGATTTTCCGGTACTGACCCTGATTCTACCATTTTTCGGTACTCGTTCGAACAGTTTTTCGGTACTGGCACAGATTCTACCTGTTCCTCGTACTCTCCCCGATTCTATCATTTTCCGATACTGACCCTGATTCTACCATTTTTCGGTACTCCTTCGTATAGTTTTTCGGTACTCGCACGGATTCTACTTTTTCCCTGTACTCTCTCTGATTCTATGATTTTCCGGTACTGACCCTGATTCTACCATTTTTCGGTACTCGTTCGGACAGTTTTTCGGTACTCGCACAGATTCTACCTTTTCCCCGTACTCGCCCGGATTCTATCATTTTTCGGTACTGACCCTGATTCTACAATTTTTCGGCACTCATTCGGACAGTTTTTGGGTACTCATATGGATTCTACAGTTTCCCGGTACTCGCCCAGATTCTATCATTTTCTGGTACTGACCCTGATTCTACCATTTTTCGTTACTCGTTCGGACTGTTTTTCGGTACTCGCATGGATTCTACCTTTTCCCCGTACTCTCCCCGATTCTATGATTTTCCGGTACTGACCCTGATTCTACCATTTTTCGGAACTCGTTCGCACAGTTTTTCGGTACTGGCACGGATTCTACCTTTTCCCCGTACTCTCCCCGATTCTATGATTTTTCGGTACTGAACCTGATTCTACCATTTTTCGGAACTCGTTCGGATAGTTTTTCGGTACTCGCACGGATTCTACCTTTTCCCCATACTCACCCCGATTCTATGATTTTCCGGTACTGACCCTGATTCTACCATTTTTCGGTACTCGTTCGGACAGTTTTTCGGTACTCGCACGCATTCTACCTTTTCCCGGTACTCGCCCGGATTCTATCATTTTCTGGTACTGACCCTGATTCTACCATTTTTCGTTACTCGTTCGGACTGTTTTTCGGTACTCGCATGGATTCTACCTTTTCCCCGTACTCTCCCCGATTCTATGATTTTCCGGTACTGACCCTGAATCTACCATTTTTCCGTACTCGTTCGGACAGTTTTTCGGTACTCGCACGGATTCTACCGTTTCCCGGTACTCGCCCGGATTCAATCATTTTTCGGTACTGACCCTGATTCTTCAATTTTTCGACACTCATTCGGACAGTTATTCGGTACTCGCACGGATTCTACCTTTTCCCCGTACTCTCCCCGATTCTATGATTTTCCGGTACTGACCCTGATTCTACAATTTTTCGGCACTCATTCGGACAGTTATTCGGTACTTGCTCGGATTATACCTTTTCCCCGTACTCTCCCCGTTTCTACGATTTTCCTGTACTGACCCTGATTCTACCATTTTTCGGTACTCGTTCGAACAGTTTTTCGGTACTGGCACAGATTCTACCTGTTCCTCGTACTCTCCCCGATTCTATCATTTTCCGATACTGACCCTGATTCTACCATTTTTCGGTACTCCTTCGTATAGTTTTTCGGTACTCGCACGGATTCTACTTTTTCCCCGTACTCTCTCTGATTCTATGATTTTCCGGTACTGACCCTGATTCTACCATTTTTCGGTACTCGTTCGGACAGTTTTTCGGTACTCGCACAGATTCTACCTTTTCCCCGTACTCGCCCGGATTCTATCATTTTTCGGTACTGACCCTGATTCTACAATTTTTCGGCACTCATTCGGACAGTTTTTGGGTACTCATATGGATTCTACAGTTTCCCGGTACTCGCCCAGATTCTATCATTTTCTGGTACTGACCCTGATTCTACCATTTTTCGTTACTCGTTCGGACTGTTTTTCGGTACTCGCATGGATTCTACCTTTTCCCCGTACTCTCCCCGATTCTATGATTTTCCGGTACTGACCCTGATTCTACCATTTTTCGGAACTCGTTCGCACAGTTTTTCGGTACTGGCACGGATTCTACCTTTTCCCCGTACTCTCCCCGATTCTATGATTTTTCGGTACTGAACCTGATTCTACCATTTTTCGGAACTCGTTCGGATAGTTTTTCGGTACTCGCACGGATTCTACCTTTTCCCCATACTCACCCCGATTCTATGATTTTCCGGTACTGACCCTGATTCTACCATTTTTCGGTACTCGTTCGGACAGTTTTTCGGTACTCGCACAGATTTTACCTTTTCCCCGTCCTCGCCCAGATTTTATCATTTTTCGGTACTGACCCTGATTCTACAATTTTTCGGCACCCATTCGGACAGTTTTTGGGTACTAATATGGATTCTACAGTTTCCTGGTACTTGCCCGAATTCTATCATTTTCCGGTACTGACCTTGATTCAACGTTTTTTCGGTACTCGTTCGGACAGTTTTTCGGTACTCGCACGCATTCTACCTTTTCCCGATACTCGCCCGGATTCTATCATTTTCTGGTACTGACCCTGATTCTACCATTTTTCGTTACTCGTTCGGATTGTTTTTCGGTACTCGCATGGATTCTACCTTTTCCCCGTACTCTCCCCGATTCTATGATTTTCCGGTACTGGCCCTGAATCTACCATTTTTCCGTACTCGTTCGGACAGTTTTTCGGTACTCGCACGGATTCTACCGTTTCCCGGTACTCGCCCGGATTCAATCATTTTTCGGTACTGACCCTGATTCTTCAATTTTTCGACACTCATTCGGACAGTTTTTCGGTACTCGCACGGATTCTACCTTTTCCCCGTACTCTCCCCGATTCTATGATTTTCCGGTACTGACCCTGATTCTACCATTTATCGGCACTCGTTCGGACAGTTTTTCGGTACTCGCACGGATTCTACCTTTTCCCCGTACTCTCCCCGATTCTATGATTTTCCGGTACTGACCCTGATCCTACAATTTTTCGGCACTTGTTCGGACAGTTTTTCGGTACTCGCACGGATTCTACCTTTTCCCCGTACTCTCCCCGATTCTATGATTTTCCGGTACTGACCCTGATTCTACAATTTTTCGGCACTATTTCGGACAGTTTTTCGGTACTCGCACGGATTCTACCTTTTCCCCGTAGTCTCCCCGATTCTTTGATTTTCCGGTACTGACCCTGATTCTACCATTTTTCCGTACTCGTTCGGACAGTTTTTCGGTACTCGCACGGATTCTACCTTTTCCCCGTACTCTCCCCGATTCTATGATTTTCCGGTACTGACCCTGATTCTACCATTTTTCCGTACTCGTTCGGACAGTTTTTCGGTACTCGCACGGATTCTACCTTTTCCCCGTACTCTCCCCGATTCTATGATTTTCCGGTACTGACCCTGATTCTACCATTTATCGGCACTCGTTCGGACAGTTTTTCGGTACTCACACGGATTCTACCTTTTCCCCGTACTCTCCCCGATTCTATGATTTTCCGGTACTGACCCTGATCCTACAATTTTTCGGCACTCGTTCGGACAGTTTTTCGGTACTCGCACGGATTCTACCTTTTCCCCGTACTCTCCCCGATTCTATGATTTTCCGGTACTGACCCTGATTCTACAATTTTTCGGCACTATTTCGGACAGTATTTCGGTACTCGCACGGATTCTACTTTTTCCCCGTACTCTCCCCGATTCTATGATTTTCCGGTACTGACCCTGATTCTACCATTTTTCGGTACTCGTTCGGACAGTTTTTCGGTACTCGCACGGATTCTACATTTTCCCCGTACTCTCCCCGATTCTATGATTTTCCGGTACTGACCCCGATTCTACAATTTTTCGGCACTCGTTCGGACAGTTTTTCGGTACTCGCACGAATTCTACCTTTTCGCCGTAGTCTCCCCGATTCTATGATTTTCCGGTACTGACCCTGATTCTACAATTTTTCGGCACCCGTTCGGACAGTTTGTCGGTACACGCACGGATTCTACCTTTTCCCTGTACTAACCCCGATTCTATGATTTTCCGGTACTGACCCTGATTCTAGAATTTTTCGGCACTTGTTCGTACAGTTTTTCGGTACTCGCACGGATTCTACCTTTTCCCCGTAGTCTCCCCGATTCTATGATTTTCCGGTACTGACCCTGATTGTACAATTTTTCGGCACTCGTTCGGACAGTTTTTCGGTACTCGCACGGATTCTACCTTTTCCCCGTAGTCTCCCCGATTCTATGATTTTTCGGCACTCGTTCGGACAGTTTTTCGGTACTCGCACGGATTCTATTTTTTCCCCGTAGTCTCCCCGATTCTATGATTTTCCGGTACTGACCCTGATTCTACAATTTTTCGGCACTCGTTCGGACAGTTTTTCGGTACTCGCACGGATTCTACCTTTTCCCCGTACTCTCCCCGATTCTATGATTTTCCGGTACTGACCCTGATTCTACCATTTTTCCGTACTCGTTCGGACAGTTTTTCGGTACTCGGACGGATTCTACCTTTTCCCCGTAGTCTCCCCGATTCTATGATTTTCCAGTACTGACCCTGATTCTACAATTTTTCGGCACTCGTTCGGACAGTTTTTCGGTACTCGCACGGATTCTACTTTTTCCCCGTAGTCTCCCCGATTCTATGATTTTCCGGTACTGACCCTGATTCTACAATTTTTCGGCACTCGTTCGGACAGTTTTTCGGTACTCGCACGGATTCTACCTTTTCCCCGTACTCTCCCCGATTCTATGATTTTACGGTACTGACCCTGATTCTACCATTTTTCCGTACTCGTTCGGACAGTTTTTCGGTACTCGCACGGATTCTACATTTTCCCCGTACTCTCCCCGATTCTATGATTTTCCGGTACTGACCCTGATTCTACAATTTTTCGGCACTCGTTCGGACAGTTTTTCGGTACTCGCACGGATTCTACCTTTTCCCCGTACTCTCCCCGATTCTATGATTTTCCGGTACTGACCCTGATTCTACAATTTTTCGGCACTATTTCGGACAGTTTTTCGGTACTCGCACGGATTCTACCTTTTCCCCGTAGTCTCCCCGATTCTTTGATTTTCCGGTACTGACCCTGATTCTACCATTTTTCCGTACTCGTTCGGACAGTTTTTCGGTACTCGCACGGATTCTACCGTTTCCCGGTACTCGCCCGGATTCAATCATTTTTCGGTACTGACCCTGATTCTTCAATTTTTCGACACTCATTCGGACAGTTTTTCGGTACTCGCACGGATTCTACCTTTTCCCCGTACTCTCCCCGATTCTATGATTTTCCGGTACTGACCCTGATTCTACCATTTATCGGCACTCGTTCGGACAGTTTTTCGGTACTCGCACGGATTCTACCTTTTCCCCGTACTCTCCCCGATTCTATGATTTTCCGGTACTGACCCTGATCCTACAATTTTTCGGCACTTGTTCGGACAGTTTTTCGGTACTCGCACGGATTCTACTTTTTCCCCGTACTCTCCCCGATTCTATGATTTTCCGGTACTGACCCTGATTCGACAATTTTTCGGCACTCGTTCGGACAGTTTTTTGGTACTCGCACGGATTCTACTTTTTCCCCGTACTCTCCCCGATTCTATGATTTTCCGGTACTGACCCTGATTCTACCATTTTTCTGTACTCGTTCGGACAGTTTTTCGGTACTCGCACGGATTCTACTTTTTCCCCGTACTCTCCCCGATTCTATGATTTTCCGGTACTGACCCTGATTCTACAATTTTTCGGCACTCGTTCGGACAGTTTTTTGGTACTCGCACGGATTCTACCTTTTCCCCGTACTCTCCCCGATTCTATGATTTTACGGTACTGACCCTGATTCTACCATTTTTCCGTACTCGTTCGGACAGTTTTTCGGTACTCGCACGGATTCTACCTTTTCCCCGTACTCTCCCCGATTCTATGATTTTCCGGTACTGACCCTGATTCTACCATTTTTTCGTACTCGTTCGGACAGTTTTTCGGTACTCGCACGGATTCTACTTTTTCCCCGTACTCTCCCCGATTCTATGATTTTCCGGTACTGACCCTGATTCTACAATTTTTCGGCACTCGTTCGGACAGTTTTTCGGTACTCGCACGGATTCTACCTTTTCCCCGTAGTCTCCCCGATTCTATGATTTTCCGGTACTGACCCTGATTCTACAATTTTTCGGCACTCGTTCGGACAGTTTTTCGGTACTCGCACGGATTCTACCTGTTCCCCGTACTCTCCCCGATTCTATGATTTTCCGGAACTGACCTTGATTCTACAATTTTTCGGCACCCGTTCGGACAGTTTTTCGGTACTCCCACAGATTCTACCTTTTCCCCGTAGTATCCCCGATTCTATGATTTTCCGGTACTGACCCTGATTCTACCACTTTTCGGCACTCGTTCGGACAGTTTTTCGGTACTCGCACGGATTCTACCTTTTCCCCACACTCTCCCCGATTCTATGATTTTCCGGTACTGACCCTGATTCTACAATTTTTCGGCACCCGTTCGGACAGTTTTTCGGTACTCCCACAGATTCTTCTTTTTCCCCGTACTCTCCCCGATTCTATGATTTTCCGGTACTGACCCTGATTCTACAATTTTTCGGCACTCGTTCGGACAGTTTTTTGGTACTCGCACGGATTCTACCTTTTCCCCGTACTCTCCCCGATTCTATGATTTTACGGTACTGACCCTGATTCTACCATTTTTCCGTACTCGTTCGGACAGTTTTTCGGTACTCGCACGGATTCTACCTTTTCCCCGTAGTCTCCCCGATTCTTTGATTTTCCGGTACTGACCCTGATTCTACCATTTTTTCGTACTCGTTCGGACAGTTTTTCGGTACTCGCACGGATTCTACTTTTTCCCCGTACTCTCCCCGATTCTATGATTTTCCGGTACTGACCCTGATTCTACCATTTTTCTGTACTCGTTCGGACAGTTTTTCGGTACTCGCACGGATTCTACTTTTTCCCCGTACTCTCCCCGATTCTATGATTTTCCGGTACTGACCCCGATTCTACAATTTTTCGGCACTCGTTCGGACAGTTTTTCGGTACTCGCACGGATTCTACCTTTTCCCCGTACTCTCCCCGATTCTATGATTTTCCGGTACTGACCCTGATTCTACAATTTTTCGGCACTCGTTCGGACAGTTTTTCGGTACTCGCACGGATTCTACCTTTTCCCCGTAGTCTCCCCGATTCTATGATTTTCCGGTACTGACCCTGATTCTACAATTTTTCGGCACTCGTTCGGACAGTTTTTCGGTACTCGCACGGATTCTACCTGTTCCCCGTACTCTCCCCGATTCTATGATTTTCCGGTACTGACCTTGATTCTACAATTTTTCGGCACCCGTTCGGACAGTTTTTCGGTACTCCCACATATTCTACCTTTTCCCCGTAGTATCCCCGATTCTATGATTTTCCGGTACTGACCCTGATTCTACCACTTTTCGGCACTCGTTCGGACAGTTTTTCGGTACTCGCACGGATTCTACCTTTTCCCCACACTCTCCCCGATTCTATGATTTTCCGGTACTGACCCTGATTCTACAATTTTTCGGCACCCGTTCGGACAGTTTTTCGGTACTCCCACAGATTCTACTTTTTCCCCGTACTCTCCCCGATTCTATGATTTTCCGGTACTGACCCTGATTCTACAATTTTTCGGCACTCGTTCGGACAGTTTTTTGGTACTCGCACGGATTCTACCTTTTCCCCGTACTCTCCCCGATTCTATGATTTTACGGTACTGACCCTGATTCTACCATTTTTCCGTACTCGTTCGGACAGTTTTTCGGTACTCGCACGGATTCTACTTTTTCCCCGTACTCTCCCCGATTCTATGATTTTCCGGTACTGACCCTGATTCTACCATTTTTCGGTACTCGTTCGGACAGTTTTTCGGTACTCGCACGGATTCTACATTTTCCCCGTACTCTCCCCGATTCTATGATTTTCCGGTACTGACCCTGATTCTACAATTTTTCGGCACTCGTTCGGACAGTTTTTCGGTACTCGCACGGATTCTACCTTTTCCCCGTACTCTCCCCGATTCTATGATTTTTCGGTACTGACCCTGATTCTACCATTTTTCCGTACTCGTTCGGACAGTTTTTCGGTACTCGCACGGATTCTACCTTTTCCCCGTACTCTCCCCGATTCTCTGATTTTCCGGTACTGACCCTGATTCTACCATTTTTCGGCACTCGTTCGGACAGTTTTTCGGTACTCGCACGGATTCTACCTTTTCCCCGTACTCTCCCCGATTCTATGATTTTCCGGTACTGACCCCGATTCTACAATTTTTCCGTACTCGTTCGAACAGTTTTTCGGTACTCGCACGGATTCTACTTTTTCCCCGTACTCTCCCCGATTCTATGATTTTCCGGTACTGACCCTGATTCTACCATTTTTCCATACTCGTTCGGACAGTTTTTCGGTACTCGCACGGATTCTACTTTTTCCCCGTACTCTCCCCGATTCTATGATTTTCCGGTACTGACCCTGATTCTACCATTTTCCCATACTCGTTCGGACAGTTTTTCGGTACTCCCACGGATTCTACCTTTTCCCCGTACTCTCCCCGATTCTATGATTTTCCGGTACTGACCCTGATTCTACCATTTTTCTGTACTCGTTCGGACAGTTTTTCGGTACTCGCACGGATTCTACTTTTTCCCCGTACTCTCCCCGATTCTATGATTTTCCGGTACTGACCCCGATTCTACAATTTTTCGGCACTCGTTCGGACAGTTTTTCGGTACTCGCACGGATTCTACCTTTTCCCCGTACTCTCCCCGATTCTATGATTTTCCGGTACTGACCCTGATTCTACAATTTTTCGGCACTCGTTCGGACAGTTTTTTGGTACTCGCACGGATTCTACCTTTTCCCCGTACTCTCCCCGATTCTATGATTTTCCGGTACTGACCCTGATTCTACAATTTTTCGGCACTCGTTCGGACAGTTTTTCGGTACTCGCACGGATTCTACCTTTTCCCCGTAGTCTCCCCGATTCTATGATTTTCCGGTACTGACCCTGATTCTACAATTTTTCGGCACTCGTTCGGACAGTTTTTCGGTACTCGCACGGATTCTACCTGTTCCCCGTACTCTCCCCGATTCTATGATTTTCCGGTACTGACCTTGATTCTACAATTTTTCGGCACCCGTTCGGACAGTTTTTCGGTACTCCCACAGATTCTACCTTTTCCCCGTAGTATCCCCGATTCTATGATTTTCCGGTACTGACCCTGATTCTACCACTTTTCGGCACTCGTTCGGACAGTTTTTCGGTACTCGCACGGATTCTACCTTTTCCCCACACTCTCCCCGATTCTATGATTTTCCGGTACTGACCCTGATTCTACAATTTTTCGGCACCCGTTCGGACAGTTTTTCGGTACTCCCACAGATTCTACTTTTTCCCCGTACTCTCCCCGATTCTATGATTTTCCGGTACTGACCCTGATTCTACAATTTTTCGGCACTCGTTCGGACAGTTTTTTGGTACTCGCACGGATTCTACCTTTTCCCCGTACTCTCCCCGATTCTATGATTTTACGGTACTGACCCTGATTCTACCATTTTTCCGTACTCGTTCGGACTGTTTTTCGGTACTCGCACGGATTCTACCTTTTCCCCGTAGTCTCCCCGATTCTTTGATTTTCCGGTACTGACCCTGATTCTACCATTTTTTCGTACTCGTTCGGACAGTTTTTCGGTACTCGCACGGATTCTACTTTTTCCCCGTACTCTCCCCGATTCTATGATTTTCCGGTACTGACCCTGATTCTACCATTTTTCGGTACTCGTTCGGACAGTTTTTCGGTACTCGCACGGATTCTACATTTTCCCCGTACTCTCCCCGATTCTATGATTTTCCGGTACTGACCCTGATTCTACAATTTTTCGGCACTCGTTCGGACAGTTTTTCGGTACTCGCACGGATTCTACCTTTTCCCCGTACTCTCCCCGATTCTATGATTTTTCGGTACTGACCCTGATTCTACCATTTTTCCGTACTCGTTCGGACAGTTTTTCGGTACTCGCACGGATTCTACCTTTTCCCCGTACTCTCCCCGATTCTCTGATTTTCCGGTACTGACCCTGATTCTACCATTTTTCGGCACTCGTTCGGACAGTTTTTCGGTACTCGCACGGATTCTACCTTTTCCCCGTACTCTCCCCGATTCTCTGATTTTCCGGTACTGACCCTGATTCTACCATTTTTCGGCACTCGTTCGGACAGTTTTTCGGTACTCGCACGGATTCTACCTTTTCCCCGTACTCTCCCCGATTCTATGATTTTCCGGTACTGACCCCGATTCTACAATTTTTCCGTACTCGTTCGGACAGTTTTTCGGTACTCGCACGGATTCTACTTTTTCCCCGTACTCTCCCCGATTCTATGATTTTCCGGTACTGACCCTGATTCTACCATTTTTCCATACTCGTTCGGACAGTTTTTCGGTACTCGCACGGATTCTACTTTTTCCCCGTACTCTCCCCGATTCTATGATTTTCCGGTACTGACCCTGATTCTACCATTTTTCCGTACTCGTTCGGACAGTTTTTCGGTACTCGCACGGATTCTACCTTTTCCCCGTACTCTCCCCGATTCTATGATTTTCCGGTACTGACCCTGATTCTACAATTTTTCGGCACTCGTTCGGACAGTTTTTCGGTACTCGCACGGATTCTACCTTTTCCCCGTAGTCTCCCCGATTCTATGATTTTCCGGTACTGACCCTGATTCTACAATTTTTCGGCACTCGTTCGGACAGTTTTTCGGTACTCGCACGGATTCTACCTGTTCCCCGTACTCTCCCCGATTCTATGATTTTCCGGTACTGACCCTGATTCTACAATTTTTCGGCACCCGTTCGGACAGTTTTTCGGTACTCCCACAGATTCTACCTTTTCCCCGTAGTATCCCCGATTCTATGATTTTCCGGTACTGACCCTGATTCTACCACTTTTCGGCACTCGTTCGGACAGTTTTTCGGTACTCGCACGGATTCTACCTTTTCCCCACACTCTCCCCGATTCTATGATTTTCCGGTACTGACCCTGATTCTACAATTTTTCGGCACCCGTTCGGACAGTTTTTCGGTACTCCCACAGATTCTACCTTTTCCCCGTAGTATCCCCGATTCTATGATTTTCCGGTACTGACCCTGATTCTACCACTTTTCGGCACTCGTTCGGACAGTTTTTCGGTACTCGCACGGATTCTACCTTTTCCCCGTACTCTCCCCGATTCTATGATTTTACGGTACTGACCCTGATTCTACCATTTTTCCGTACTCGTTCGGACAGTTTTTCGGTACTCGCACGGATTCTACTTTTTCCCCGTACTCTCCCCGATTCTATGATTTTCCGGTACTGACCCTGATTCTACCATTTTTCCATACTCGTTCGGACAGTTTTTCGGTACTCGCACGAATTCTACTTTTTCCCCGTACTCTCCCCGATTCTATGATTTTTCCGGTACTGACCCCGATTCTACAATTTTTCGGCACTCGTTCGGACAGTTTTTCGGTACTCGGACGGATTCTACCTTTTCGCCGTAGTCTCCCCGATTCTATGATTTTCCGGTACTGACCCTGATTCTACAATTTTTCGGCACCCGTTCGGACAGTTTTTCGGTACTCCCACGGATTCTACCTTTTCCCCGTACTCTCCCCGATTCTATGATTTTCCGGTACTAACCATGATTCTACCATTTTTCGGCACCCGTTCGGACGGTTTTTCGGTACTCGCACGGATTCTACCTTTTCGCCGTAGTCTCCCCGATTCTATGATTTTCCGGTACTGACCCTGATTCTACAATTTTTCGGCACCCGTTCGGACAGTTTTTCGGTACTCCCACGGATTCTACCTTTTCCCCGTACTCTCCCCGATTCTATGATTTTACGGTACTGACCCTGATTCTACCATTTTTCCGTACTCGTTCGGACAGTTTTTCGGTACTCGCACGGATTCTACCTTTTCCCCGTAGTCTCCCCGATTCTATGATTTTCCGGTACTGACCCTGATTCTACAATTTTTCGGCACCCGTTCGGACAGTTTTTCGGTACTCCCACGGATTCTACCTTTCCCCCGTACTATCCCCGATTCTATGATTTTCCGGTACTGACCCCGATTCTACAATTTTTCGGCACCCGTTCGGACGGTTTTTCGGTACTCGCACGGATTCTACCTTTTCCCCGTACTCTCCCCGATTCTATGATTTTCCGGTACTGACCCTGATTCTAGAATTTTTCGGCACTCGTTCGGACAGTTTTTCGGTACTCGCACGGATTCTACCTTTTCCCCGTAGTCTCCCCGATTCTATGATTTTCCGGTACTGACCATGATTCTACCATTTTTCGGCACCCGTTCGGACGGTTTTTCGGTACTCGCACGGATTCTACCTTTTCCCCGTACTCTCCCCGATTCTATGATTTTCCGGTACTGACCCTGATTCTAGAATTTTTCGGCACCCGTTCGGACAGTTTTTCGGTACTCCCACGGATTCTACCTTTTCCCCGTACTCTCCCCGATTCTATGATTTTCCGGTACTGACCCTGATTCTACCATTTTCCCATACTCGTTCGGACAGTTTTTCGGTACTCCCACGGATTCTACCTTTTCCCCGTACTCTCCCCGATTCTATGATTTTCCGGTACTGACCCTGATTCTACCATTTTTCCGTACTCGTTCGGACAGTTTTTCGGTACTCGCACGGATTCTACTTTTTCCCCGTACTCTCCCCGATTCTATGATTTTCCGGTACTGACCCCGATTCTACAATTTTTCGGCACTCGTTCGGACAGTTTTTCGGTACTCGCACGGATTCTACCTTTTCCCCGTACTCTCCCCGATTCTATGATTTTCCGGTACTGACCCTGATTCTACAATTTTTCGGCACTCGTTCGGACAGTTTTTCGGTACTCGCACGGATTCTACCTTTTCCCCGTACTCTCCCCGATTCTATGATTTTCCGGTACTGACCCTGATCCTACAATTTTTCGGCACCCGTTCGGACAGTTTTTCGGTACTCGCACGGATTCTACCTTTTCCCCGTACTCTCCCCGATTCTATGATTTTCCGGTACTGACCCTGATCCTACACTTTTTCGGCACTCGTTCGGACAGTTTTTCGGTACTCGCTCGGATTCTACCTTTTCCCCGTAGTCTCCCCGATTCTATGATTTTCCGGTACTGACCCTGATCCTACAATTTTTCGCACTCGTTCGGACAGTTTTTCGGTACTCGCTCGGATTCTACCTTTTCCCCGTAGTCTCCCCGATTCTATGATTTTCCGGTACTGACCCTGATTCTACAATTTTTCGGCACCCGTTCGGACGGTTTTTCGGTACTCGCACGGATTCTACCTTTTCCCCGTACTCTCCCCGATTCTATGATTTTCCGGTACTGACCCTGATTCTAGAATTTTTCGGCACTCGTTCGGACAGTTTTTCGGTACTCGCACGGATTCTACCTTTTCCCCGTAGTCTCCCCGATTCTATGATTTTCCGGTACTGACCCTGATTCTACAATTTTTCGGCACTCGTTCGGACAGTTTTTCGGTACTCGCTCGGATTCTACCTTTTCCCCGTAGTCTCCCCGATTCTATGATTTTCCGGTACTGACCCTGATTCTACAATTTTTCGGCACTCGTTCGGACAGTTTTTCGGTACTCGCACGGATTCTACCTTTTCGCCGTACTCTCCCCGATTCTATGATTTTCCGGTACTGACCCTGATTCTACAATTTTTCGGCACCCGTTCGGACAGTTTTTCGGTACTCGCACGGATTCTACCTTTTCCTCGTACTCTCCCCGATTCTATGATTTTCCGGTACTGACCCTGATTCTAGAATTTTTCGGCACTCGTTCGGACAGTTTTTCGGTACTCGCACGGATTCTACCTTTTCCCCGTAGTCTCCCCGATTCTATGATTTTCCGGTACTGACCCTGATTCTACAATTTTTCGGCACTCGTTCGGACAGTTTTTCGGTACTCGCACGGATTCTACCTTTTCCCCGTAGTCTCCCCGATTCTATGATTTTCCGGTACTAACCCTGATCCTACAATTTTTCGCACTCGTTCGGACAGTTTTTCGGTACTCGCTCGGATTCTACCTTTTCCCCGTAGTCTCCCCGATTCTATGATTTTCCGGTACTGACCCTGATTCTACAATTTTTCGGCACGCGTTCGGACAGTCTTTCGGTACTCGCACGGATTCTACCTTTTCGCCGTAGTCTCCCCGATTCTATGATTTTCCGGTACTGACCCTTATTCTACAATTTTTCGGCACCCGTTCGGACAGTTTTTCGGTACTCGCACGGATTCTACCTTTTCCCCGTACTCTCCCCGATTCTATGATTTTTCGGTACTGACCCTGATTCTAGAATTCTTCGGCACTCGTTCGGACAGTTTTTCGGTAGTCGCACGGATTCTACCTTTTCCCCGTAGTCTCCCCGATTCTATGATTTTCCGGTACTGACCCTGATTCTACAATTTTTCGGCACTCGTTCGGACAGTTTTTCGGTACTCGCACGGAATCTACTTTTTCCCCGTACTCTCCCCGATTCTATGATTTTCCGGTACTGACCCCGATTCTACAATTTTTCGGCACTAGTTCGGACAGTTTTTCGGTACTCGCACGGATTCTACCTTTTCCCCGTAGTCTCCCCGATTCTATGATTTTCCGGTACTGACCCTGATCCTACAATTTTTCGGCACTCGTTCGGACAGTTTTTCGGTACTCGCACGGATTCTACCTTTTCGCCGTAGTCTCCCCGATTCTATGATTTTCCGGTACTGACCCTTATTCTACAATTTTTCGGCACCCGTTCGGACAGTTTTTCGGTACTCGCACGGATTCTACCTTTTCCCCGTACTCTCCCCGATTCTATGATTTTTCGGTACTGACCCTGATTCTAGAATTCTTCGGCACTCGTTCGGACAGTTTTTCGGTAGTCGCACGGATTCTACCTTTTCCCCGTAGTCTCCCCGATTCTATGATTTTCCGGTACTTACCCTGATTCTACAATTTTTCGGCACTCGTTCGGACAGTTTTTCGGTACTCGCACGGATTCTACCTTTTCGCCGTACTCTCCCTGATTCTATGATTTTCCGGTACTGACCCTGATTCTACAATTTTTCGGCACTCGTTCGGACAGTTTTTCGGTACTCGCACGGAATCTACTTTTTCCCCGTACTCTCCCCGATTCTATGATTTTCCGGTACTGACCCCGATTCTACAATTTTTCGGCACTAGTTCGGACAGTTTTTCGGTACTCGCACGGATTCTACCTTTTCCCCGTAGTCTCCCCGATTCTATGATTTTCCGGTACTGACCCTGATCCTACAATTTTTCGGCACTCGTTCGGACAGTTTTTCGGTACTCGCACGGATTCTACCTTTTCGCCGTAGTCTCCCCGATTCTATGATTTTCCGGTACTGACCCTGATTCTACAATTTTTCGGCACCCGTTCGGACAGTTTTTCGGTACTCGCACGGATTCTACCTTTTCGCCGTACTCTCCCCGATTCTATGATTTTCCGGTACTGACCCTGATTCTACAATTTTTCGGCACCCGTTCGGACAGTTTTTCGGTACTCGCACGGATTCTACCTTTTCCCCGTACTCTCCCCGATTCTATGATTTTCCGGTACTGACCCTGATTCTAGAATTTTTCGGCACTCGTTCGGACAGTTTTTCGGTACTCGCACGGATTCTACCTTTTCCCCGTAGTCTCCCCGATTCTATGATTTTCCGGTACTGACCTTGATTCTACAATTTTTCGGCACTCGTTCGGACAGTTTTTCGGTACTCGCACGGATTCTACCTTTTCCCCGTAGTCTCCCCGATTCTATGATTTTCCGGTACTAACCCTGATCCTACAATTTTTCGCACTCGTTCGGACAGTTTTTCGGTACTCGCTCGGATTCTACCTTTTCCCCGTAGTCTCCCCGATTCTATGATTTTCCGGTACTGACCCTGATTCTACAATTTTTCGGCACTCGTTCGGACAGTCTTTCGGTACTCGCACGGATTCTACCTTTTCGCCGTAGTCTCCCCGATTCTATGATTTTCCGGTACTGACCCTTATGCTACAATTTTTCGGCACCCGTTCGGACAGTTTTTCGGTACTCGCACGGATTCTATCTGTTCCCCGTACTCTCCCCGATTCTATGATTTTCCGGTACTGACCCTGATCCTACAATTTTTCGGCACTCGTTCGGACAGTTTTTCGGTACTCGCACGGATTCTACCTTTTCGCCGTACTCTCCCCGATTCTATGATTTTCCGGTACTGACCCTGATTCTACAATTTTTCGGCACCCGTTCGGACAGTTTTTCGGTACTCGCACGGATTCTACCTTTTCCCCGTACTCTCCCCGATTCTATGATTTTCCGGTACTTACCCTGATTCTAGAATTTTTCGGCACTCGTTCGGACAGTTTTTCGGTACTCGCACGGATTCTACCTTTTCCCCGTACTCTCCCTGATTCTATGATTTTCCGGTACTGACCCTGATTCTACAATTTTTCGGCACTCGTTCGGACAGTTTTTCGGTACTCGCACGGAATCTACTTTTTCCCCGTACTCTCCCCGATTCTATGATTTTCCGGTACTGACCCCGATTCTACAATTTTTCGGCACTAGTTCGGACAGTTTTTCGGTACTCGCACGGATTCTACCTTTTCCCCGTAGTCTCCCCGATTCTATGATTTTCCGGTACTGACCCTGATCCTACAATTTTTCGGCACTCGTTCGGACAGTTTTTCGGTACTCGCACGGATTCTACCTTTTCGCCGTAGTCTCCCCGATTCTATGATTTTCCGGTACTGACCCTGATTCTACAATTTTTCGGCACCCGTTCGGACAGTTTTTCGGTACTCGCACGGATTCTACCTTTTCGCCGTACTCTCCCCGATTCTATGATTTTCCGGTACTGACCCTGATTCTACAATTTTTCGGCACCCGTTCGGACAGTTTTTCGGTACTCGCACGGATTCTACCTTTTCCCCGTACTCTCCCCGATTCTATGATTTTCCGGTACTGACCCTGATTCTAGAATTTTTCGGCACTCGTTCGGACAGTTTTTCGGTACTCGCACGGATTCTACCTTTTCCCCGTAGTCTCCCCGATTCTATGATTTTCCGGTACTGACCTTGATTCTACAATTTTTCGGCACTCGTTCGGACAGTTTTTCGGTACTCGCACGGATTCTACCTTTTCCCCGTAGTCTCCCCGATTCTATGATTTTCCGGTACTAACCCTGATCCTACAATTTTTCGCACTCGTTCGGACAGTTTTTCGGTACTCGCTCGGATTCTACCTTTTCCCCGTAGTCTCCCCGATTCTATGATTTTCCGGTACTGACCCTGATTCTACAATTTTTCGGCACTCGTTTGGACAGTCTTTCGGTACTCGCACGGATTCTACCTTTTCGCCGTAGTCTCCCCGATTCTATGATTTTCCGGTACTGACCCTTATGCTACAATTTTTCGGCACCCGTTCGGACAGTTTTTCGGTACTCGCACGGATTCTATCTGTTCCCCGTAGTCTCCCCGATTCTATGATTTTCCGGTACTGACCCTGATCCTACAATTTTTCGGCACTCGTTCGGACAGTTTTTCGGTACTCGCACGGATTCTACCTTTTCGCCGTAGTCTCCCCGATTCTATGATTTTCCGGTACTGACCCTGATTCTACAATTTTTCGGCACCCGTTCGGACAGTTTTTCGGTACTCGCACGGATTCTACCTGTTCCCCGTACTCTCCCCGATTCTATGATTTTCCGGTACTGACCCTGATTCTACAATTTTTCGGCACCCGTTCGGACAGTTTTTCGGTACTCGCACGGATTCTACCTTTTCCCCGTACTCTCCCCGATTCTCTGATTTTCCGGTACTGACCCTGATTCTAGAATTTTTCGGCACTCGTTCGGACAGTTTTTCGGTACTCGCACGGATTCTACCTTTTCCCCGTAGTCTCCCCGATTCTATGATTTTCCGGTACTGACCCTGATTCTACAATTTTTCGGCACTCGTTCGGACAGTCTTTCGGTACTCGCACGGATTCTACCTTTTCGCCGTAGTCTCCCCGATTCTATGATTTTCCGGTACTGACCCTTATGCTACAATTTTTCGGCACCCGTTCGGACAGTTTTTCGGTACTCGCACGGATTCTATCTGTTCCCCGTACTCTCCCCGATTCTATGATTTTCCGGTACTGACCCTGATCCTACAATTTTTCGGCACTCGTTCGGACAGTTTTTCGGTACTCGCACGGATTCTACCTTTTCGCCGTACTCTCCCCGATTCTATGATTTTCCGGTACTGACCCTGATTCTACAATTTTTCGCACTCGTTCGGACAGTTTTTCGGTACTCGCACGGATTCTACCTTTTCCCCGTACTCTCCCCGATTCTATGATTTTCCGGTACTGACCCTGATTCTAGAATTTTTCGGCACTCGTTCGGACAGTTTTTCGGTACTCGCACGGATTCTACCTTTTCCCCGTAGTCTCCCCGATTCTATGATTTTCCGGTACTGACCCTGATTCTACAATTTTTCGGCACTCGTTCGGACAGTTTTTCGGTACTCGCACGGATTCTACCTTTTCCCCGTAGTCTCCCCGATTCTATGATTTTCCGGTACTGACCCTGATTCTACAATTTTTCGCACTCGTTCGGACAGTTTTTCGGTACTCGCTCGGATTCTACCTTTTCCCCGTAGTCTCCCCGATTCTATGATTTTCCGGTACTGACCCTGATTCTACAATTTTTCGGCACTCGTTCGGACAGTTTTTCGGTACTCGCACGGATTCTACCTTTTCGCCGTAGTCTCCCCGATTCTATGATTTTCCGGTACTGACCCTTATACTACAATTTTTCGGCACCCGTTCGGACAGTTTTTCGGTACTCGCACGGATTCTACCTTTTCGCCGTACTCTCCCCGATTCTATGATTTTCCGGTACTGACCCTGATTCTACAATTTTTCGCACTCGTTCGGACAGTTTTTCGGTACTCGCACGGATTCTACCTTTTCCCCGTACTCTCCCCGATTCTATGATTTTCCGGTACTGACCCTGATTCTAGAATTTTTCGGCACTCGTTCGGACAGTTTTTCGGTACTCGCACGGATTCTACCTTTTCCCCGTAGTCTCCCCGATTCTATGATTTTCCGGTACTGACCCTGATTCTACAATTTTTCGGCACTCGTTCGGACAGTTTTTCGGTACTCGCACGGATTCTACCTTTTCCCCGTAGTCTCCCCGATTCTATGATTTTCCGGTACTGACCCTGATTCTACAATTTTTCGCACTCGTTCGGACAGTTTTTCGGTACTCGCTCGGATTCTACCTTTTCCCCGTAGTCTCCCCGATTCTATGATTTTCCGGTACTGACCCTGATTCTACAATTTTTCGGCACTCGTTCGGACAGTTTTTCGGTACTCGCACGGATTCTACCTTTTCGCCGTAGTCTCCCCGATTCTATGATTTTCCGGTACTGACCCTTATACTACAATTTTTCGGCACCCGTTCGGACAGTTTTTCGGTACTCGCACGGATTCTATCTGTTCCCCGTAGTCTCCCCGATTCTATGATTTTCCGGTACTGACCCTGATCCTACAATTTTTCGGCACTCGTTCGGACAGTTTTTCGGTACTCGCACGGATTCTACCTTTTCGCCGTAGTCTCCCCGATTCTATGATTTTCCGGTACTGACCCTGATTCTACAATTTTTCGGCACCCGTTCGGACAGTTTTTCGGTACTCGCACGGATTCTACCTGTTCCCCGTAGTCTCCCCGATTCTATGATTTTCCGGTACTGACCCTGATTCTACAATTTTTCGGCACCCGTTCGGACAGTTTTTCGGTACTCGCACGGATTCTACCTTTTCGCCGTAGTCTCCCCGATTCTATGATTTTCCGGTACTGACCCTGATTCTACAATTTTTCGGCACCCGTTCGGACAGTTTTTCGGTACTCGCACGGATTCTACCTGTTCCCCGTAGTCTCCCCGATTCTATGATTTTCCGGTACTGACCCTGATTCTACAATTTTTCGGCACTCGTTCGGACAGTTTTTCGGTACTCGCACGGATTCTACCTTTTCGCCGTAGTCTCCCCGATTCTATGATTTTCCGGTACTGACCCTTATTCTACAATTTTTCGGCACCCGTTCGGACAGTTTTTCGGTACTCGCACGGATTCTATCTGTTCCCCGTAGTCTCCCCGATTCTATGATTTTCCGGTACTGACCCTGATCCTACAATTTTTCGGCACTCGTTCGGACAGTTTTTCGGTACTCGCACGGATTCTACCTTTTCGCCGTAGTCTCCCCGATTCTATGATTTTCCGGTACTGACCCTGATTCTACAATTTTTCGGCACCCGTTCGGACAGTTTTTCGGTACTCGCACGGATTCTACCTGTTCCCCGTAGTCTCCCCGATTCTATGATTTTCCGGTACTGACCCTGATTCTACAATTTTTCGGCACCCGTTCGGACAGTTTTTCGGTACTCGCACGGATTCTACCTTTTCCCCGTACTCTCCCCGATTCTATGATTTTCCGGTACTGACCCTGATTCTAGAATTTTTCGGCACTCGTTCGGACAGTTTTTCGGTACTCGCACGGATTCTACCTTTTCCCCGTAGTCTCCCCGATTCTATGATTTTCCGGTACTGAACCTGATTCTACAATTTTTCGGCACTCGTTCGGACAGTCTTTCGGTACTCGCACGGATTCTACCTTTTCGCCGTAGTCTCCCCGATTCTATGATTTTCCGGTACTGACCCTTATGCTACAATTTTTCGGCACCCGTTCGGACAGTTTTTCGGTACTCGCACGGATTCTATCTGTTCCCCGTACTCTCCCCGATTCTATGATTTTCCGGTACTGACCCTGATCCTACAATTTTTCGGCACTCGTTCGGACAGTTTTTCGGTACTCGCACGGATTCTACCTTTTCGCCGTACTCTCCCCGATTCTATGATTTTCCGGTACTGACCCTGATTCTACAATTTTTCGGCACCCGTTGGGACAGTTTTTCGGTACTCGCACGGATTCTACCTTTTCCCCGTACTCTCCCCGATTCTATGATTTTCCGGTACTGACCCTGATTCTAGAATTTTTCGGCACTCGTTCGGACAGTTTTTCGGTACTCGCACGGATTCTACCTTTTCCCCGTAGTCTCCCCGATTCTATGATTTTCCGGTACTGACCCTGATTCTACAATTTTTCGGCACTCGTTCGGACAGTTTTTCGGTACTCGCACGGATTCTACCTTTTCCCCGTAGTCTCCCCGATTCTATGATTTTCCGGTACTGACCCTGATTCTACAATTTTTCGCACTCGTTCGGACAGTTTTTCGGTACTCGCTCGGATTCTACCTTTTCCCCGTAGTCTCCCCGATTCTATGATTTTCCGGTACTGACCCTGATTCTACAATTTTTCGGCACTCGTTCGGACAGTTTTTCGGTACTCGCACGGATTCTACCTGTTCCCCGTAGTCTCCCCGATTCTATGATTTTCCGGTACTGACCCTGATTCTACAATTTTTCGCACTCGTTCGGACAGTTTTTCGGTACTCGCTCGGATTCTACCTTTTCCCCGTAGTCTCCCCGATTCTATGATTTTCCGGTACTGACCCTGATTCTACAATTTTTCGGCACTCGTTCGGACAGTTTTTCGGTACTCGCACGGATTCTACCTTTTCGCCGTAGTCTCCCCGATTCTATGATTTTCCGGTACTGACCCTTATACTACAATTTTTCGGCACCCGTTCGGACAGTTTTTCGGTACTCGCACGGATTCTATCTGTTCCCCGTAGTCTCCCCGATTCTATGATTTTCCGGTACTGACCCTGATCCTACAATTTTTCGGCACTCGTTCGGACAGTTTTTCGGTACTCGCACGGATTCTACCTTTTCGCCGTAGTCTCCCCGATTCTATGATTTTCCGGTACTGACCCTGATTCTACAATTTTTCGGCACCCGTTCGGACAGTTTTTCGGTACTCGCACGGATTCTACCTGTTCCCCGTAGTCTCCCCGATTCTATGATTTTCCGGTACTGACCCTGATTCTACAATTTTTCGGCACCCGTTCGGACAGTTTTTCGGTACTCGCACGGATTCTACCTTTTCGCCGTAGTCTCCCCGATTCTATGATTTTCCGGTACTGACCCTGATTCTACAATTTTTCGGCACCCGTTCGGACAGTTTTTCGGTACTCGCACGGATTCTACCTGTTCCCCGTAGTCTCCCCGATTCTATGATTTTCCGGTACTGACCCTGATTCTACAATTTTTCGGCACTCGTTCGGACAGTTTTTCGGTACTCGCACGGATTCTACCTTTTCGCCGTAGTCTCCCCGATTCTATGATTTTCCGGTACTGACCCTTATTCTACAATTTTTCGGCACCCGTTCGGACAGTTTTTCGGTACTCGCACGGATTCTATCTGTTCCCCGTAGTCTCCCCGATTCTATGATTTTCCGGTACTGACCCTGATCCTACAATTTTTCGGCACTCGTTCGGACAGTTTTTCGGTACTCGCACGGATTCTACCTTTTCGCCGTAGTCTCCCCGATTCTATGATTTTCCGGTACTGACCCTGATTCTACAATTTTTCGGCACCCGTTCGGACAGTTTTTCGGTACTCGCACGGATTCTACCTGTTCCCCGTAGTCTCCCCGATTCTATGATTTTCCGGTACTGACCCTGATTCTACAATTTTTCGGCACCCGTTCGGACAGTTTTTCGGTACTCGCACGGATTCTACCTTTTCCCCGTACTCTCCCCGATTCTATGATTTTCCGGTACTGACCCTGATTCTAGAATTTTTCGGCACTCGTTCGGACAGTTTTTCGGTACTCGCACGGATTCTACCTTTTCCCCGTAGTCTCCCCGATTCTATGATTTTCCGGTACTGAACCTGATTCTACAATTTTTCGGCACTCGTTCGGACAGTCTTTCGGTACTCGCACGGATTCTACCTTTTCGCCGTAGTCTCCCCGATTCTATGATTTTCCGGTACTGACCCTTATGCTACAATTTTTCGGCACCCGTTCGGACAGTTTTTCGGTACTCGCACGGATTCTATCTGTTCCCCGTACTCTCCCCGATTCTATGATTTTCCGGTACTGACCCTGATCCTACAATTTTTCGGCACTCGTTCGGACAGTTTTTCGGTACTCGCACGGATTCTACCTTTTCGCCGTACTCTCCCCGATTCTATGATTTTCCGGTACTGACCCTGATTCTACAATTTTTCGGCACCCGTTGGGACAGTTTTTCGGTACTCGCACGGATTCTACCTTTTCCCCGTACTCTCCCCGATTCTATGATTTTCCGGTACTGACCCTGATTCTAGAATTTTTCGGCACTCGTTCGGACAGTTTTTCGGTACTCGCACGGATTCTACCTTTTCCCCGTAGTCTCCCCGATTCTATGATTTTCCGGTACTGACCCTGATTCTACAATTTTTCGGCACTCGTTCGGACAGTTTTTCGGTACTCGCACGGATTCTACCTTTTCCCCGTAGTCTCCCCGATTCTATGATTTTCCGGTACTGACCCTGATTCTACAATTTTTCGCACTCGTTCGGACAGTTTTTCGGTACTCGCTCGGATTCTACCTTTTCCCCGTAGTCTCCCCGATTCTATGATTTTCCGGTACTGACCCTGATTCTACAATTTTTCGGCACTCGTTCGGACAGTTTTTCGGTACTCGCACGGATTCTACCTGTTCCCCGTAGTCTCCCCGATTCTATGATTTTCCGGTACTGACCCTGATTCTACAATTTTTCGGCACCCGTTCGGACAGTTTTTCGGTACTCGCACGGATTCTACCTTTTCCCCGTACTCTCCCCGATTCTATGATTTTCCGGTACTGACCCTGATTCTAGAATTTTTCGGCACTCGTTCGGACAGTTTTTCGGTACTCGCACGGATTCTACCTTTTCCCCGTAGTCTCCCCGATTCTATGATTTTCCGGTACTGAACCTGATTCTACAATTTTTCGGCACTCGTTCGGACAGTCTTTCGGTACTCGCACGGATTCTACCTTTTCGCCGTAGTCTCCCCGATTCTATGATTTTCCGGTACTGACCCTTATGCTACAATTTTTCGGCACCCGTTCGGACAGTTTTTCGGTACTCGCACGGATTCTATCTGTTCCCCGTACTCTCCCCGATTCTATGATTTTCCGGTACTGACCCTGATCCTACAATTTTTCGGCACTCGTTCGGACAGTTTTTCGGTACTCGCACGGATTCTACCTTTTCGCCGTACTCTCCCCGATTCTATGATTTTCCGGTACTGACCCTGATTCTACAATTTTTCGGCACCCGTTGGGACAGTTTTTCGGTACTCGCACGGATTCTACCTTTTCCCCGTACTCTCCCCGATTCTATGATTTTCCGGTACTGACCCTGATTCTAGAATTTTTCGGCACTCGTTCGGACAGTTTTTCGGTACTCGCACGGATTCTACCTTTTCCCCGTAGTCTCCCCGATTCTATGATTTTCCGGTACTGACCCTGATTCTACAATTTTTCGGCACTCGTTCGGACAGTTTTTCGGTACTCGCACGGATTCTACCTTTTCCCCGTAGTCTCCCCGATTCTATGATTTTCCGGTACTGACCCTGATTCTACAATTTTTCGCACTCGTTCGGACAGTTTTTCGGTACTCGCTCGGATTCTACCTTTTCCCCGTAGTCTCCCCGATTCTATGATTTTCCGGTACTGACCCTGATTCTACAATTTTTCGGCACTCGTTCGGACAGTTTTTCGGTACTCGCACGGATTCTACCTGTTCCCCGTAGTCTCCCCGATTCTATGATTTTCCGGTACTGACCCTGATTCTACAATTTTTCGGCACCCGTTCGGACAGTTTTTCGGTACTCGCACGGATTCTACCTTTTCCCCGTACTCACCCCGATTCTATGATTTTATGTACTTACCCTGATTCTAGAATTTTTCGGTACTCGCACGGATTCTACCTTTTCCCCGTAGTCTCCCCGATTCTATGATTTTCGGGTACTGACCCTGATTCTACAATTTTTCGGCACCCGTTCGGACAGTTTTTCGGTACTCACACGGATTCTACCTTTTCCCCGTACTCTCCCCGATTCTATGATTTTCCGGTACTGACCCTAATTCTACAATTTTTCGGCACCCGTTCGGACAGTTTTTCGGTACTCGCACGGATTCTACCTGTTCCCCGTACTCTCCCCGATTCTATGATTTTCCGGTACTGACCCTGATTCTACAATTTTTCGGCACTCGTTCGGACAGTTTTTCGGTACTCGCACGGATTCTACCTTTTCCCCGTAGTCTCCCCGATTCTATGATTTTCCGGTACTGACCCTGATTCTACAATTTTTCGCACTCGTTCGGACAGTTTTTCGGTACTCGCTCGGATTCTACCTTTTCCCCGTAGTCTCCCCGATTCTATGATTTTCCGGTACTGACCCTGATTCTACAATTTTTCGGCACTCGTTCGGACAGTTTTTCGGTACTCGCACGGATTCTACCTGTTCCCCGTAGTCTCCCCGATTCTATGATTTTCCGGTACTGACCCTGATTCTACAATTTTTCGGCACCCGTTCGGACAGTTTTTCGGTACTCGCACGGATTCTACCTTTTCCCCGTACTCACCCCGATTCTATGATTTTATGTACTTACCCTGATTCTAGAATTTTTCGGTACTCGCACGGATTCTACCTTTTCCCCGTAGTCTCCCCGATTCTATGATTTTCGGGTACTGACCCTGATTCTACAATTTTTCGGCACCCGTTCGGACAGTTTTTCGGTACTCACACGGATTCTACCTTTTCCCCGTACTCTCCCCGATTCTATGATTTTCCGGTACTGACCCTAATTCTACAATTTTTCGGCACCCGTTCGGACAGTTTTTCGGTACTCGCACGGATTCTACCTGTTCCCCGTACTCTCCCCGATTCTATGATTTTCCGGTACTGACCCTGATTCTACAATTTTTCGGCACTCGTTCGGACAGTTTTTCGGTACTCGCACGGATTCTACTTTTTCCCCGTACTCTCCCCGATTCTATGATTTTCCGGTACTGACCCCGATTCTACAATTTTTCGGCACTCGTTCGGACAGTTTTTCGGTACTCGCACGGATTCTACCTTTTCGCCGTAGTCTCCCCGATTCTATGATTTTCCGGTACTGACCCTAATCCTACAATTTTTCGGCACTCGTTCGGACAGTTTTTCGGTACTCGCTCGGATTCTACCTTTTCCCCGTAGTCTCCCCGATTCTATGATTTTCCGGTACTGACCCTGATTCTACAATTTTTCGGCACCCGTTCGGACAGTTTTTCGGTACTCGCACGGATTCTACCTGTTCCCCGTAGTCTCCCCGATTCTATGATTTTTCGGTACTGACCCTGATTCTACAATTTTTCGGCACCCGTTCGGACAGTTTTTCGGTACTCGCACGGATTCGACCTTTTCCCCGTACTCACCCCGATTCTATGATTTTCCGTACTTACCCTGATTCTAGAATTTTTCGGTACTCGCACGGATTCTACCTTTTCGCCGTAGTCTCCCCGATTCTATGATTTTCCGGTACTGACCCTGATTCTACAATTTTTCGGCACCCGTTCGGACAGTTTTTCGGTACTCGCACGGATTCTACCTTTTCGCCGTAGTGTCCCCGATTCTATGATTTTCCGGTACTGACCCTAATCCTACAATTTTTCGGCACTCGTTCGGACAGTTTTTCGGTACTCGCTCGGATTCTACCTTTTCCCCGTAGTCTCCCCGATTCTATGATTTTTCGGTACTGACCCTGATTCTACAATTTTTCGGCACCCGTTCGGACAGTTTTTCGGTACTCGCACGGATTCTACCTTTTTGCCGTAGTCTCCCCGATTCTATGATTTTCCGGTACTGACCCTAATCCTACAATTTTTCGGCACTCGTTCGGACAGTTTTTCGGTACTCGCTCGGATTCTACCTTTTCCCCGTAGTCTCCCCGATTCTATGATTTTCCGGTACTGACCCTGATTCTACAATTTTTCGGCACCCGTTCGGACAGTTTTTCGGTACTCGCACGGATTCTACCTGTTCCCCGTAGTCTCCCCGATTCTATGATTTTCCGGTACTGACCCTGATTCTACAATTTTTCGGCACCCGTTCGGACAGTTTTTCGGTACTCGCACGGATTCGACCTTTTCCCCGTACTCACCCCGATTCTATGATTTTCCGTACTTACCCTGATTCTAGAATTTTTCGGTACTCGCACGGATTCTACCTTTTCGCCGTAGTCTCCCCTATTCTATGATTTTCCGGTACTGACCCTGATTCTACAATTTTTCGGCACCCGTTCGGACAGTTTTTCGGTACTCGCACGGATTCTACCTTTTCGCCGTAGTCTCCCCGATTCTATGATTTTCCGGTACTGACCCTAATCCTACAATTTTTCGGCACTCGTTCGGACAGTTTTTCGGTACTCGCTCGGATTCTACCTTTTCCCCGTAGTCTCCCCGATTCTATGATTTTTCGGTACTGACCCTGATTCTACAATTTTTCGGCACCCGTTCGGACAGTTTTTCGGTACTCGCACGGATTCTACCTGTTCCCCGTAGTCTCCCCGATTCTATGATTTTCCGGTACTGACCCTGATTCTACAATTTTTCGGCACCCGTTCGGACAGTTTTTCGGTACTCGCACGGATTCGACCTTTTCCCCGTACTCACCCCGATTCTATGATTTTCCGTACTTACCCTGATTCTAGAATTTTTCGGTACTCGCACGGATTCTACCTTTTCGCCGTAGTCTCCCCGATTCTATGATTTTCCGGTACTGACCCTGATTCTACAATTTTTCGGCACCCGTTCGGACAGTTTTTCGGTACTCGCACGGATTCTACCTTTTCGCCGTAGTCTCCCCGATTCTATGATTTTCCGGTACTGACCCTGATCCTACAATTTTTCGGCACTCGTTCGGACAGTTTTTCGGTACTCGCTCGGATTCTACCTTTTCCCCGTAGTCTCCCCGATTCTATGATTTTCCGGTACTGACCCTGATTCTACAATTTTTCGGCACCCGTTCGGACAGTTTTTCGGTACTCGCACGGATTCTACCTTTTCCCCGTACTCTCCCCGATTCTATGATTTTCCGGTACTGACCCTGATTCTAGAATTTTTCGGCACTCGTTCGGACAGTTTTTCGGTACTCGCACGGATTCTACCTTTTCCCCGTAGTCTCCCCGATTCTATGATTTTCCGGTACTGACCCTGATTCTACAATTTTTCGGCACCCGTTCGGACAGTTTTTCGGTACTCGCACGGATTCTACCTGTTCCCCGTAGTCTCCCCGATTCTATGATTTTCCGGTACTGACCCTGATTCTACAATTTTTCGGCACCCGTTCGGACATTTTTTCGGTACTCGCACGGATTCTACCTGTTCCCCGTACTCTCCCCGATTCTATGATTTTCCGGTACTGACCCTGATTCTACAATTTTTCGGCACCCGTTCGGACAGTTTTTCGGTACTCCCACGGATTCTACCTTTTCCCCGTACTCTCCCCGATTCTATGATTTTCCGGTACTGACCCTGATTCTACAATTTTTCGGCACCCGTTCGGACAGTTTTTCGGTACTCGCACGGATTCTACCTTTTCCCCGTACTCTCCCCGATTCTTTGATTTTCCGGTACTGACCCTGATTCTACCATTTTTCTGTACTCGTTCGGACAGTTTTTCGGTACTCGCACGGATTCTACTTTTTCCCCGTACTCACCCCGATTCTATGATTTTCCGGTACTGACCCTGATGCTAGAATTTTTCGGCACTGGTTCGGACAGTTTTTCGGTACTCGCACGGATTCTACCTGTTCCCCGTACTCTCCCCGATTCTATGATTTTCCGGTACTGACCCTGATCCTACAATTTTTCGGCACTCGTTCGGACAGTTTTTCGGTACTCGCACGGATTCTACCTTTTCCCCGTACTCACCCCGATTCTATGATTTTCCGGTACTGACCCTGATTCTAGAATTTTTCGGCACTAATCCGGACAGTTTTTCGGTACTCGCACGGATTCTACCTTTTCCCCGTAGTCTCCCCGATTCTATGATTTTCCGGTACTGACCCTGATTCTACCATTTTTTGGCACTCGTTCGGACAGTTTTTCGGTACTCGCACGGATTCTACCTGTTCCCGTACTCTCCCCGATTCTATGATTTTCCGGTACTGACCCTGATCCTACAATTTTTCGGCACTCGTTCGGACAGTTTTTCGGTACTCGCACGGATTCTACCTTTTCCCCGTACTCACCCCGATTCTATGATTTTCCGTACTTACCCTGATTCTAGAATTTTTCGGTACTCGCACGGATTCTACCTTTTCGCCGTAGTCTCCCCGATTCTATGATTTTCCGGTACTGACCCTGATTCTACAATTTTTCGGCACCCGTTCGGACAGTTTTTCGGTACTCGCACGGATTCTACCTTTTCCCCGTAGTCTTCCCGATTCTATGATTTTCCGGTACTGACCCTGATTCTACCATTTTTCGGCACTCGTTCGGCCAGTTTTTCGGTACTCGCACGGATTCTACCTTTTCCCCGTAGTCTCCCCGATTCTATGATTTTCCAGTACTGACCCTGATTCTACAATTTTTCGGCACCCGTTCGGACAGTTTTTCGGGACTCGCACGGATTCGACCTTTTCCCCGTACTCACCCCGATTCTATGATTTTCCGTACTTACCCTGATTCTAGAATTTTTCGGTACTCGCACGGATTCTACCTTTTCGCCGTAGTCTCCCCGATTCTATGATTTTCCGGTACTGACCCTGATTCTACAATTTTTCGGCACCCGTTCGGACAGTTTTTCGGTACTCGCACGGATTCTACCTTTTCGCCGTAGTCTCCCCGATTCTATGATTTTCCGGTACTGACCCTAATCCTACAATTTTTCGGCACTCGTTCGGACAGTTTTTCGGTACTCGCTCGGATTCTACCTTTTCCCCGTAGTCTCCCCGATTCTATGATTTTCCGGTACTGACCCTGATTCTACCATTTTTTGGCACTCGTTCGGACAGTTTTTCGGTACTCGCACGGATTCTACCTGTTCCCCGTAGTCTCCCCGATTCTATGATTTTCCGGTACTGACCCTGATTCTACAATTTTTCGGCACCCGTTCGGACAGTTTTTCGGTACTCGCACGGATTCTACCTTTTCCCCGTACTCTCCCCGATTCTTTGATTTTCCGGTACTGACCCTGATTCTACCATTTTTCCGTACTCGTTCGGACAGTTTTTCGGTACTCGCACGGATTCTACCTTTTCCCCGTACTCACCCCGATTCTATGATTTTCCGGTACTGACCCTGATTCTAGAATTTTTCGGCACTAATCCGGACAGTTTTTCGGTACTCGCACGGATTCTACCTTTTCCCCGTAGTCTCCCCGATTCTATGATTTTCCGGTACTGACCCTGATTCTACCATTTTTTGGCACTCGTTCGGACAGTTTTTCGGTACTCGCACGGATTCTACCTGTTCCCGTACTCTCCCCGATTCTATGATTTTCCGGTACTGACCCTGATCCTACAATTTTTCGGCACTCGTTCGGACAGTTTTTCGGTACTCGCACGGATTCTACCTTTTCCCCGTACTCACCCCGATTCTATGATTTTCCGTACTTACCCTGATTCTAGAATTTTTCGGTACTCGCACGGATTCTACCTTTTCGCCGTAGTCTCCCCGATTCTATGATTTTCCGGTACTGACCCTGATTCTACAATTTTTCGGCACCCGTTCGGACAGTTTTTCGGTACTCGCACGGATTCTACCTTTTCGCCGTAGTCTCCCCGATTCTATGATTTTCCGGTACTGACCCTAATCCTACAATTTTTCGGCACTCGTTCGGACAGTTTTTCGGTACTCGCTCGGATTCTACCTTTTCCCCGTAGTCTCCCCGATTCTATGATTTTCCGGTACTGACCCTGATTCTACCATTTTTTGGCACTCGTTCGGACAGTTTTTCGGTACTCGCACGGATTCTACCTGTTCCCCGTAGTCTCCCCGATTCTATGATTTTCCGGTACTGACCCTGATTCTACAATTTTTCGGCACCCGTTCGGACAGTTTTTCGGTACTCGCACGGATTCTACCTTTTCCCCGTACTCTCCCCGATTCTTTGATTTTCCGGTACTGACCCTGATTCTACCATTTTTCCGTACTCGTTCGGACAGTTTTTCGGTACTCGCACGGATTCTACCTTTTCCCCGTACTCACCCCGATTCTATGATTTTCCGGTACTGACCCTGATTCTAGAATTTTTCGGCACTCATTCGGACAGTTTTTCGGTACTCGCACGGATTCTACCTTTTCCCCGTAGTCTCCCCGATTCTATGATTTTCCGGTACTGACCCTGATTCTACCATTTTTTGGCACTCGTTCGGACAGTTTTTCGGTACTCGCACGGATTCTACCTGTTCCCCGTACTCTCCCTGATTCTATGATTTTCCGGTACTGACCCTGATCCTACAATTTTTCGGCACTCGTTCGGACAGTTGTTCGGTACTCGCACGGATTCTACCTTTTCCCCGTACTCACCCCGATTCTATGATTTTCCGTACTTACCCTGATTCTAGAATTTTTCGGTACTCGCACGGATTCTACCTTTTCGCCGTAGTCTCCCCGATTCTATGATTTTCCGGTACTGACCCTGATTCTACAATTTTTCGGCACCCGTTCGGACAGTTTTTCGGTACTCGCACGGATTCTACCTTTTCGCCGTAGTCTCCCCGATTCTATGATTTTCCGGTACTGACCCTAATCCTACAATTTTTCGGCACTCGTTCGGACAGTTTTTCGGTACTCGCTCGGATTCTACCTTTTCCCCGTAGTCTCCCCGATTCTATGATTTTCCGGTACTGACCCTGATTCTACCATTTTTTGGCACTCGTTCGGACAGTTTTTCGGTACTCGCACGGATTCTACCTGTTCCCCGTAGTCTCCCCGATTCTATGATTTTCCGGTACTGACCCTGATTCTACAATTTTTCGGCACCCGTTCGGACAGTTTTTCGGTACTCGCACGGATTCTACCTTTTCCCCGTACTCTCCCCGATTCTTTGATTTTCCGGTACTGACCCTGATTCTACCATTTTTCCGTACTCGTTCGGACAGTTTTTCGGTACTCGCACGGATTCTACCTTTTCCCCGTACTCACCCCGATTCTATGATTTTCCGGTACTGACCCTGATTCTAGAATTTTTCGGCACTCATTCGGACAGTTTTTCGGTACTCGCACGGATTCTACCTTTTCCCCGTAGTCTCCCCGATTCTATGATTTTCCGGTACTGACCCTGATTCTACCATTTTTTGGCACTCGTTCGGACAGTTTTTCGGTACTCGCACGGATTCTACCTGTTCCCCGTACTCTCCCTGATTCTATGATTTTCCGGTACTGACCCTGATCCTACAATTTTTCGGCACTCGTTCGGACAGTTTTTCGGTACTCGCACGGATTCTACCTTTTCCCCGTACTCACCCCGATTCTATGATTTTCCGTACTTACCCTGATTCTAGAATTTTTCGGTACTCGCACGGATTCTACCTTTTCGCCGTAGTCTCCCCGATTCTATGATTTTCCGGTACTGACCCTGATTCTACAATTTTTCGGCACCCGTTCGGACAGTTTTTCGGTACTCGCACGGATTCTACCTTTTCCCCGTAGTCTCCCCAATTCTATGATTTTCCGGTACTGACCCTGATTCTACCATTTTTCGGCACTCGTTCGGACAGTTTTTCGGTACTCGCACGGATTCTACCTTTTCCCCGTAGTCTCCCCGATTCTATGATTTTCCGGTACTGACCCTGATTCTACAATTTTTCGGCACCCGTTCGGACAGTTTTTCGGGACTCGCACGGATTCGACCTTTTCCCCGTACTCACCCCGATTCTATGATTTTCCGTACTTCCCCTGATTCTAGAATTTTTCGGTACTCGCACGGATTCTACCTTTTCGCCGTAGTCTCCCCGATTCTATGATTTTCCGGTACTGACCCTGATCCTACAATTTTTCGGCACTCGTTCGGACAGTTTTTCGGTACTCGCTCGGATTCTACCTTTTCCCCGTAGTCTCCCCGATTCTATGATTTTCCGGTACTGACCCTGATTCTACAATTTTTCGGCACCCGTTCGGACAGTTTTTCGGTACTCGCACGGATTCGACCTTTTCCCCGTACTCACCCCGATTCTATGATTTTCCGTACTTACCCTGATTCTAGAATTTTTCGGTACTCGCACGGATTCTACCTTTTCGCCGTAGTCTCCCCGATTCTATGATTTTCCGGTACTGACCCTGATTCTACAATTTTTCGGCACCCGTTCGGACAGTTTTTCGGTACTCGCACGGATTCTACCTTTTCGCCGTAGTCTCCCCGATTCTATGATTTTCCGGTACTGACCCTGATTCTACAATTTTTCGGCACCCGTTCGGACAGTTTTTCGGTACTCGCACGGATTCTACCTGTTCCCCGTAGTCTCCCCGATTCTATGATTTTCCGGTACTGACCCTGATTCTACAATTTTTCGGCACCCGTTCGGACAGTTTTTCGGTACTCGCACGGATTCTACCTTTTCCCCGTACTCTCCCCGATTCTATGATTTTCCGGTACTGACCCTGATTCTAGAATTTTTCGGCACTCGTTCGGACAGTTTTTCGGTACTCGCACGGATTCTACCTTTTCCCCGTAGTCTCCCCGATTCTATGATTTTCCGGTACTGAACCTGATTCTACAATTTTTCGGCACTCGTTCGGACAGTCTTTCGGTACTCGCACGGATTCTACCTTTTCGCCGTAGTCTCCCCGATTCTATGATTTTCCGGTACTGACCCTTATGCTACAATTTTTCGGCACCCGTTCGGACAGTTTTTCGGTACTCGCACGGATTCTATCTGTTCCCCGTACTCTCCCCGATTCTATGATTTTCCGGTACTGACCCTGATCCTACAATTTTTCGGCACTCGTTCGGACAGTTTTTCGGTACTCGCACGGATTCTACCTTTTCGCCGTACTCTCCCCGATTCTATGATTTTCCGGTACTGACCCTGATTCTACAATTTTTCGGCACCCGTTGGGACAGTTTTTCGGTACTCGCACGGATTCTACCTTTTCCCCGTACTCTCCCCGATTCTATGATTTTCCGGTACTGACCCTGATTCTAGAATTTTTCGGCACTCGTTCGGACAGTTTTTCGGTACTCGCACGGATTCTACCTTTTCCCCGTAGTCTCCCCGATTCTATGATTTTCCGGTACTGACCCTGATTCTACAATTTTTCGGCACTCGTTCGGACAGTTTTTCGGTACTCGCACGGATTCTACCTTTTCCCCGTAGTCTCCCCGATTCTATGATTTTCCGGTACTGACCCTGATTCTACAATTTTTCGCACTCGTTCGGACAGTTTTTCGGTACTCGCTCGGATTCTACCTTTTCCCCGTAGTCTCCCCGATTCTATGATTTTCCGGTACTGACCCTGATTCTACAATTTTTCGGCACTCGTTCGGACAGTTTTTCGGTACTCGCACGGATTCTACCTGTTCCCCGTAGTCTCCCCGATTCTATGATTTTCCGGTACTGACCCTGATTCTACAATTTTTCGGCACCCGTTCGGACAGTTTTTCGGTACTCGCACGGATTCTACCTTTTCCCCGTACTCACCCCGATTCTATGATTTTATGTACTTACCCTGATTCTAGAATTTTTCGGTACTCGCACGGATTCTACCTTTTCCCCGTAGTCTCCCCGATTCTATGATTTTCGGGTACTGACCCTGATTCTACAATTTTTCGGCACCCGTTCGGACAGTTTTTCGGTACTCACACGGATTCTACCTTTTCCCCGTACTCTCCCCGATTCTATGATTTTCCGGTACTGACCCTAATTCTACAATTTTTCGGCACCCGTTCGGACAGTTTTTCGGTACTCGCACGGATTCTACCTGTTCCCCGTACTCTCCCCGATTCTATGATTTTCCGGTACTGACCCTGATTCTACAATTTTTCGGCACTCGTTCGGACAGTTTTTCGGTACTCGCACGGATTCTACCTTTTCCCCGTAGTCTCCCCGATTCTATGATTTTCCGGTACTGACCCTGATTCTACAATTTTTCGCACTCGTTCGGACAGTTTTTCGGTACTCGCTCGGATTCTACCTTTTCCCCGTAGTCTCCCCGATTCTATGATTTTCCGGTACTGACCCTGATTCTACAATTTTTCGGCACTCGTTCGGACAGTTTTTCGGTACTCGCACGGATTCTACCTGTTCCCCGTAGTCTCCCCGATTCTATGATTTTCCGGTACTGACCCTGATTCTACAATTTTTCGGCACCCGTTCGGACAGTTTTTCGGTACTCGCACGGATTCTACCTTTTCCCCGTACTCACCCCGATTCTATGATTTTATGTACTTACCCTGATTCTAGAATTTTTCGGTACTCGCACGGATTCTACCTTTTCCCCGTAGTCTCCCCGATTCTATGATTTTCGGGTACTGACCCTGATTCTACAATTTTTCGGCACCCGTTCGGACAGTTTTTCGGTACTCACACGGATTCTACCTTTTCCCCGTACTCTCCCCGATTCTATGATTTTCCGGTACTGACCCTAATTCTACAATTTTTCGGCACCCGTTCGGACAGTTTTTCGGTACTCGCACGGATTCTACCTGTTCCCCGTACTCTCCCCGATTCTATGATTTTCCGGTACTGACCCTGATTCTACAATTTTTCGGCACTCGTTCGGACAGTTTTTCGGTACTCGCACGGATTCTACTTTTTCCCCGTACTCTCCCCGATTCTATGATTTTCCGGTACTGACCCCGATTCTACAATTTTTCGGCACTCGTTCGGACAGTTTTTCGGTACTCGCACGGATTCTACCTTTTCGCCGTAGTCTCCCCGATTCTATGATTTTCCGGTACTGACCCTAATCCTACAATTTTTCGGCACTCGTTCGGACAGTTTTTCGGTACTCGCTCGGATTCTACCTTTTCCCCGTAGTCTCCCCGATTCTATGATTTTCCGGTACTGACCCTGATTCTACAATTTTTCGGCACCCGTTCGGACAGTTTTTCGGTACTCGCACGGATTCTACCTGTTCCCCGTAGTCTCCCCGATTCTATGATTTTTCGGTACTGACCCTGATTCTACAATTTTTCGGCACCCGTTCGGACAGTTTTTCGGTACTCGCACGGATTCGACCTTTTCCCCGTACTCACCCCGATTCTATGATTTTCCGTACTTACCCTGATTCTAGAATTTTTCGGTACTCGCACGGATTCTACCTTTTCGCCGTAGTCTCCCCGATTCTATGATTTTCCGGTACTGACCCTGATTCTACAATTTTTCGGCACCCGTTCGGACAGTTTTTCGGTACTCGCACGGATTCTACCTTTTCGCCGTAGTGTCCCCGATTCTATGATTTTCCGGTACTGACCCTAATCCTACAATTTTTCGGCACTCGTTCGGACAGTTTTTCGGTACTCGCTCGGATTCTACCTTTTCCCCGTAGTCTCCCCGATTCTATGATTTTTCGGTACTGACCCTGATTCTACAATTTTTCGGCACCCGTTCGGACAGTTTTTCGGTACTCGCACGGATTCTACCTTTTTGCCGTAGTCTCCCCGATTCTATGATTTTCCGGTACTGACCCTAATCCTACAATTTTTCGGCACTCGTTCGGACAGTTTTTCGGTACTCGCTCGGATTCTACCTTTTCCCCGTAGTCTCCCCGATTCTATGATTTTCCGGTACTGACCCTGATTCTACAATTTTTCGGCACCCGTTCGGACAGTTTTTCGGTACTCGCACGGATTCTACCTGTTCCCCGTAGTCTCCCCGATTCTATGATTTTCCGGTACTGACCCTGATTCTACAATTTTTCGGCACCCGTTCGGACAGTTTTTCGGTACTCGCACGGATTCGACCTTTTCCCCGTACTCACCCCGATTCTATGATTTTCCGTACTTACCCTGATTCTAGAATTTTTCGGTACTCGCACGGATTCTACCTTTTCGCCGTAGTCTCCCCTATTCTATGATTTTCCGGTACTGACCCTGATTCTACAATTTTTCGGCACCCGTTCGGACAGTTTTTCGGTACTCGCACGGATTCTACCTTTTCGCCGTAGTCTCCCCGATTCTATGATTTTCCGGTACTGACCCTAATCCTACAATTTTTCGGCACTCGTTCGGACAGTTTTTCGGTCCTCGCTCGGATTCTACCTTTTCCCCGTAGTCTCCCCGATTCTATGATTTTTCGGTACTGACCCTGATTCTAGAATTTTTCGGTACTCGCACGGATTCTACCTTTTCGCCGTAGTCTCCCCGATTCTATGATTTTCCGGTACTGACCCTGATCCTACAATTTTTCGGCACTCGTTCGGACAGTTTTTCGGTACTCGCTCGGATTCTACCTTTTCCCCGTAGTCTCCCCGATTCTATGATTTTCCGGTACTGACCCTGATTCTACAATTTTTCGGCACCCGTTCGGACAGTTTTTCGGTACTCGCACGGATTCGACCTTTTCCCCGTACTCACCCCGATTCTATGATTTTCCGTACTTACCCTGATTCTAGAATTTTTCGGTACTCGCACGGATTCTACCTTTTCGCCGTAGTCTCCCCGATTCTATGATTTTCCGGTACTGACCCTGATTCTACAATTTTTCGGCACCCGTTCGGACAGTTTTTCGGTACTCGCACGGATTCTACCTTTTCGCCGTAGTCTCCCCGATTCTATGATTTTCCGGTACTGACCCTGATCCTACAATTTTTCGGCACTCGTTCGGACAGTTTTTCGGTACTCGCTCGGATTCTACCTTTTCCCCGTAGTCTCCCCGATTCTATGATTTTCCGGTACTGACCCTGATTCTACAATTTTTCGGCACCCGTTCGGACAGTTTTTCGGTACTCGCACGGATTCTACCTTTTCCCCGTACTCTCCCCGATTCTATGATTTTCCGGTACTGACCCTGATTCTAGAATTTTTCGGCACTCGTTCGGACAGTTTTTCGGTACTCGCACGGATTCTACCTTTTCCCCGTAGTCTCCCCGATTCTATGATTTTCCGGTACTGACCCTGATTCTACAATTTTTCGGCACCCGTTCGGACAGTTTTTCGGTACTCGCACGGATTCGACCTTTTCCCCGTACTCACCCCGATTCTATGATTTTCCGTACTTACCCTGATTCTAGAATTTTTCGGTACTCGCACGGATTCTACCTTTTCGCCGTAGTCTCCCCGATTCTATGATTTTCCGGTACTGACCCTGATTCTACAATTTTTCGGCACCCGTTCGGACAGTTTTTCGGTACTCGCACGGATTCTACCTTTTCGCCGTAGTGTCCCCGATTCTATGATTTTCCGGTACTGACCCTAATCCTACAATTTTTCGGCACTCGTTCGGACAGTTTTTCGGTACTCGCTCGGATTCTACCTTTTCCCCGTAGTCTCCCCGATTCTATGATTTTTCGGTACTGACCCTGATTCTACAATTTTTCGGCACCCGTTCGGACAGTTTTTCGGTACTCGCACGGATTCTACCTTTTTGCCGTAGTCTCCCCGATTCTATGATTTTCCGGTACTGACCCTAATCCTACAATTTTTCGGCACTCGTTCGGACAGTTTTTCGGTACTCGCTCGGATTCTACCTTTTCCCCGTAGTCTCCCCGATTCTATGATTTTCCGGTACTGACCCTGATTCTACAATTTTTCGGCACCCGTTCGGACAGTTTTTCGGTACTCGCACGGATTCTACCTGTTCCCCGTAGTCTCCCCGATTCTATGATTTTCCGGTACTGACCCTGATTCTACAATTTTTCGGCACCCGTTCGGACAGTTTTTCGGTACTCGCACGGATTCGACCTTTTCCCCGTACTCACCCCGATTCTATGATTTTCCGTACTTACCCTGATTCTAGAATTTTTCGGTACTCGCACGGATTCTACCTTTTCGCCGTAGTCTCCCCTATTCTATGATTTTCCGGTACTGACCCTGATTCTACAATTTTTCGGCACCCGTTCGGACAGTTTTTCGGTACTCGCACGGATTCTACCTTTTCGCCGTAGTCTCCCCGATTCTATGATTTTCCGGTACTGACCCTAATCCTACAATTTTTCGGCACTCGTTCGGACAGTTTTTCGGTACTCGCTCGGATTCTACCTTTTCCCCGTAGTCTCCCCGATTCTATGATTTTTCGGTACTGACCCTGATTCTACAATTTTTCGGCACCCGTTCGGACAGTTTTTCGGTACTCGCACGGATTCTACCTGTTCCCCGTAGTCTCCCCGATTCTATGATTTTCCGGTACTGACCCTGATTCTACAATTTTTCGGCACCCGTTCGGACAGTTTTTCGGTACTCGCACGGATTCGACCTTTTCCCCGTACTCACCCCGATTCTATGATTTTCCGTACTTACCCTGATTCTAGAATTTTTCGGTACTCGCACGGATTCTACCTTTTCGCCGTAGTCTCCCCGATTCTATGATTTTCCGGTACTGACCCTGATTCTACAATTTTTCGGCACCCGTTCGGACAGTTTTTCGGTACTCGCACGGATTCTACCTTTTCGCCGTAGTCTCCCCGATTCTATGATTTTCCGGTACTGACCCTGATCCTACAATTTTTCGGCACTCGTTCGGACAGTTTTTCGGTACTCGCTCGGATTCTACCTTTTCCCCGTAGTCTCCCCGATTCTATGATTTTCCGGTACTGACCCTGATTCTACAATTTTTCGGCACCCGTTCGGACAGTTTTTCGGTACTCGCACGGATTCTACCTTTTCCCCGTACTCTCCCCGATTCTATGATTTTCCGGTACTGACCCTGATTCTAGAATTTTTCGGCACTCGTTCGGACAGTTTTTCGGTACTCGCACGGATTCTACCTTTTCCCCGTAGTCTCCCCGATTCTATGATTTTCCGGTACTGACCCTGATTCTACAATTTTTCGGCACCCGTTCGGACAGTTTTTCGGTACTCGCACGGATTCTACCTGTTCCCCGTAGTCTCCCCGATTCTATGATTTTCCGGTACTGACCCTGATTCTACAATTTTTCGGCACCCGTTCGGACATTTTTTCGGTACTCGCACGGATTCTACCTGTTCCCCGTACTCTCCCCGATTCTATGATTTTCCGGTACTGACCCTGATTCTACAATTTTTCGGCACCCGTTCGGACAGTTTTTCGGTACTCCCACGGATTCTACCTTTTCCCCGTACTCTCCCCGATTCTATGATTTTCCGGTACTGACCCTGATTCTACAATTTTTCGGCACCCGTTCGGACAGTTTTTCGGTACTCGCACGGATTCTACCTTTTCCCCGTACTCTCCCCGATTCTTTGATTTTCCGGTACTGACCCTGATTCTACCATTTTTCTGTACTCGTTCGGACAGTTTTTCGGTACTCGCACGGATTCTACTTTTTCCCCGTACTCACCCCGATTCTATGATTTTCCGGTACTGACCCTGATGCTAGAATTTTTCGGCACTGGTTCGGACAGTTTTTCGGTACTCGCACGGATTCTACCTGTTCCCCGTACTCTCCCCGATTCTATGATTTTCCGGTACTGACCCTGATCCTACAATTTTTCGGCACTCGTTCGGACAGTTTTTCGGTACTCGCACGGATTCTACCTTTTCGCCGTAGTCTCCCCGATTCTATGATTTTCCGGTACTGACCCTAATCCTACAATTTTTCGGCACTCGTTCGGACAGTTTTTCGGTACTCGCTCGGATTCTACCTTTTCCCCGTAGTCTCCCCGATTCTATGATTTTTCGGTACTGACCCTGATTCTACAATTTTTCGGCACCCGTTCGGACAGTTTTTCGGTACTCGCACGGATTCTACCTGTTCCCCGTAGTCTCCCCGATTCTATGATTTTCCGGTACTGACCCTGATTCTACAATTTTTCGGCACCCGTTCGGACAGTTTTTCGGTACTCGCACGGATTCGACCTTTTCCCCGTACTCACCCCGATTCTATGATTTTCCGTACTTACCCTGATTCTAGAATTTTTCGGTACTCGCACGGATTCTACCTTTTCGCCGTAGTCTCCCCGATTCTATGATTTTCCGGTACTGACCCTGATTCTACAATTTTTCGGCACCCGTTCGGACAGTTTTTCGGTACTCGCACGGATTCTACCTTTTCGCCGTAGTCTCCCCGATTCTATGATTTTCCGGTACTGACCCTGATCCTACAATTTTTCGGCACTCGTTCGGACAGTTTTTCGGTACTCGCTCGGATTCTACCTTTTCCCCGTAGTCTCCCCGATTCTATGATTTTCCGGTACTGACCCTGATTCTACAATTTTTCGGCACCCGTTCGGACAGTTTTTCGGTACTCGCACGGATTCTACCTTTTCCCCGTACTCTCCCCGATTCTATGATTTTCCGGTACTGACCCTGATTCTAGAATTTTTCGGCACTCGTTCGGACAGTTTTTCGGTACTCGCACGGATTCTACCTTTTCCCCGTAGTCTCCCCGATTCTATGATTTTCCGGTACTGACCCTGATTCTACAATTTTTCGGCACCCGTTCGGACAGTTTTTCGGTACTCGCACGGATTCTACCTGTTCCCCGTAGTCTCCCCGATTCTATGATTTTCCGGTACTGACCCTGATTCTACAATTTTTCGGCACCCGTTCGGACATTTTTTCGGTACTCGCACGGATTCTACCTGTTCCCCGTACTCTCCCCGATTCTATGATTTTCCGGTACTGACCCTGATTCTACAATTTTTCGGCACCCGTTCGGACAGTTTTTCGGTACTCCCACGGATTCTACCTTTTCCCCGTACTCTCCCCGATTCTATGATTTTCCGGTACTGACCCTGATTCTACAATTTTTCGGCACCCGTTCGGACAGTTTTTCGGTACTCGCACGGATTCTACCTTTTCCCCGTACTCTCCCCGATTCTTTGATTTTCCGGTACTGACCCTGATTCTACCATTTTTCTGTACTCGTTCGGACAGTTTTTCGGTACTCGCACGGATTCTACTTTTTCCCCGTACTCACCCCGATTCTATGATTTTCCGGTACTGACCCTGATGCTAGAATTTTTCGGCACTGGTTCGGACAGTTTTTCGGTACTCGCACGGATTCTACCTGTTCCCCGTACTCTCCCCGATTCTATGATTTTCCGGTACTGACCCTGATCCTACAATTTTTCGGCACTCGTTCGGACAGTTTTTCGGTACTCGCACGGATTCTACCTTTTCCCCGTACTCACCCCGATTCTATGATTTTCCGGTACTGACCCTGATTCTAGAATTTTTCGGCACTAATCCGGACAGTTTTTCGGTACTCGCACGGATTCTACCTTTTCCCCGTAGTCTCCCCGATTCTATGATTTTCCGGTACTGACCCTGATTCTACCATTTTTTGGCACTCGTTCGGACAGTTTTTCGGTACTCGCACGGATTCTACCTGTTCCCGTACTCTCCCCGATTCTATGATTTTCCGGTACTGACCCTGATCCTACAATTTTTCGGCACTCGTTCGGACAGTTTTTCGGTACTCGCACGGATTCTACCTTTTCCCCGTACTCACCCCGATTCTATGATTTTCCGTACTTACCCTGATTCTAGAATTTTTCGGTACTCGCACGGATTCTACCTTTTCGCCGTAGTCTCCCCGATTCTATGATTTTCCGGTACTGACCCTGATTCTACAATTTTTCGGCACCCGTTCGGACAGTTTTTCGGTACTCGCACGGATTCTACCTTTTCCCCGTAGTCTTCCCGATTCTATGATTTTCCGGTACTGACCCTGATTCTACCATTTTTCGGCACTCGTTCGGCCAGTTTTTCGGTACTCGCACGGATTCTACCTTTTCCCCGTAGTCTCCCCGATTCTATGATTTTCCAGTACTGACCCTGATTCTACAATTTTTCGGCACCCGTTCGGACAGTTTTTCGGGACTCGCACGGATTCGACCTTTTCCCCGTACTCACCCCGATTCTATGATTTTCCGTACTTACCCTGATTCTAGAATTTTTCGGTACTCGCACGGATTCTACCTTTTCGCCGTAGTCTCCCCGATTCTATGATTTTCCGGTACTGACCCTGATTCTACAATTTTTCGGCACCCGTTCGGACAGTTTTTCGGTACTCGCACGGATTCTACCTTTTCGCCGTAGTCTCCCCGATTCTATGATTTTCCGGTACTGACCCTAATCCTACAATTTTTCGGCACTCGTTCGGACAGTTTTTCGGTACTCGCTCGGATTCTACCTTTTCCCCGTAGTCTCCCCGATTCTATGATTTTCCGGTACTGACCCTGATTCTACCATTTTTTGGCACTCGTTCGGACAGTTTTTCGGTACTCGCACGGATTCTACCTGTTCCCCGTAGTCTCCCCGATTCTATGATTTTCCGGTACTGACCCTGATTCTACAATTTTTCGGCACCCGTTCGGACAGTTTTTCGGTACTCGCACGGATTCTACCTTTTCCCCGTACTCTCCCCGATTCTTTGATTTTCCGGTACTGACCCTGATTCTACCATTTTTCCGTACTCGTTCGGACAGTTTTTCGGTACTCGCACGGATTCTACCTTTTCCCCGTACTCACCCCGATTCTATGATTTTCCGGTACTGACCCTGATTCTAGAATTTTTCGGCACTAATCCGGACAGTTTTTCGGTACTCGCACGGATTCTACCTTTTCCCCGTAGTCTCCCCGATTCTATGATTTTCCGGTACTGACCCTGATTCTACCATTTTTTGGCACTCGTTCGGACAGTTTTTCGGTACTCGCACGGATTCTACCTGTTCCCGTACTCTCCCCGATTCTATGATTTTCCGGTACTGACCCTGATCCTACAATTTTTCGGCACTCGTTCGGACAGTTTTTCGGTACTCGCACGGATTCTACCTTTTCCCCGTACTCACCCCGATTCTATGATTTTCCGTACTTACCCTGATTCTAGAATTTTTCGGTACTCGCACGGATTCTACCTTTTCGCCGTAGTCTCCCCGATTCTATGATTTTCCGGTACTGACCCTGATTCTACAATTTTTCGGCACCCGTTCGGACAGTTTTTCGGTACTCGCACGGATTCTACCTTTTCGCCGTAGTCTCCCCGATTCTATGATTTTCCGGTACTGACCCTAATCCTACAATTTTTCGGCACTCGTTCGGACAGTTTTTCGGTACTCGCTCGGATTCTACCTTTTCCCCGTAGTCTCCCCGATTCTATGATTTTCCGGTACTGACCCTGATTCTACCATTTTTTGGCACTCGTTCGGACAGTTTTTCGGTACTCGCACGGATTCTACCTGTTCCCCGTAGTCTCCCCGATTCTATGATTTTCCGGTACTGACCCTGATTCTACAATTTTTCGGCACCCGTTCGGACAGTTTTTCGGTACTCGCACGGATTCTACCTTTTCCCCGTACTCTCCCCGATTCTTTGATTTTCCGGTACTGACCCTGATTCTACCATTTTTCCGTACTCGTTCGGACAGTTTTTCGGTACTCGCACGGATTCTACCTTTTCCCCGTACTCACCCCGATTCTATGATTTTCCGGTACTGACCCTGATTCTAGAATTTTTCGGCACTCATTCGGACAGTTTTTCGGTACTCGCACGGATTCTACCTTTTCCCCGTAGTCTCCCCGATTCTATGATTTTCCGGTACTGACCCTGATTCTACCATTTTTTGGCACTCGTTCGGACAGTTTTTCGGTACTCGCACGGATTCTACCTGTTCCCCGTACTCTCCCTGATTCTATGATTTTCCGGTACTGACCCTGATCCTACAATTTTTCGGCACTCGTTCGGACAGTTTTTCGGTACTCGCACGGATTCTACCTTTTCCCCGTACTCACCCCGATTCTATGATTTTCCGTACTTACCCTGATTCTAGAATTTTTCGGTACTCGCACGGATTCTACCTTTTCGCCGTAGTCTCCCCGATTCTATGATTTTCCGGTACTGACCCTGATTCTACAATTTTTCGGCACCCGTTCGGACAGTTTTTCGGTACTCGCACGGATTCTACCTTTTCCCCGTAGTCTCCCCAATTCTATGATTTTCCGGTACTGACCCTGATTCTACCATTTTTCGGCACTCGTTCGGACAGTTTTTCGGTACTCGCACGGATTCTACCTTTTCCCCGTAGTCTCCCCGATTCTATGATTTTCCGGTACTGACCCTGATTCTACAATTTTTCGGCACCCGTTCGGACAGTTTTTCGGGACTCGCACGGATTCGACCTTTTCCCCGTACTCACCCCGATTCTATGATTTTCCGTACTTCCCCTGATTCTAGAATTTTTCGGTACTCGCACGGATTCTACCTTTTCGCCGTAGTCTCCCCGATTCTATGATTTTCCGGTACTGACCCTGATCCTACAATTTTTCGGCACTCGTTCGGACAGTTTTTCGGTACTCGCTCGGATTCTACCTTTTCCCCGTAGTCTCCCCGATTCTATGATTTTCCGGTACTGACCCTGATTCTACAATTTTTCGGCACCCGTTCGGACAGTTTTTCGGTACTCGCACGGATTCGACCTTTTCCCCGTACTCACCCCGATTCTATGATTTTCCGTACTTACCCTGATTCTAGAATTTTTCGGTATTCGCACGGATTCTACCTTTTCGCCGTAGTCTCCCCGATTCTATGATTTTCCGGTACTGACCCTGATTCTACAATTTTTCGGCACCCGTTCGGACAGTTTTTCGGTACTCGCACGGATTCTACCTTTTCGCCGTAGTCTCCCCGATTCTATGATTTTCCGGTACTGACCCTGATCCTACAATTTTTCGGCACTCGTTCGGACAGTTTTTCGGTACTCGCTCGGATTCTACCTTTTCCCCGTAGTCTCCCCGATTCTATGATTTTCCGGTACTGACCCTGATTCTACAATTTTTCGGCACCCGTTCGGACAGTTTTTCGGTACTCGCACGGATTCTACCTGTTCCCCGTAGTCTCCCCGATTCTATGATTTTCCGGTACTGACCCTGATTCTACAATTTTTCGGCACCCGTTCGGACAGTTTTTCGGTACTCGCACGGATTCTACCTTTTCCCCGTACTCTCCCCGATTCTTTGATTTTCCGGTACTGACCCTGATTCTACCATTTTTCCGTACTCGTTCGGACAGTTTTTCGGTACTCGCACGGATTCTACCTTTTCCCCGTACTCACCCCGATTCTATGATTTTCCGGTACTGACCCTGATTCTAGAATTTTTCGGCACTCATTCGGACAGTTTTTCGGTACTCGCACGGATTCTACCTTTTCCCCGTAGTCTCCCCGATTCTATGATTTTCCGGTACTGACCCTGATTCTACCATTTTTTGGCACTCGTTCGGACAGTTTTTCGGTACTCGCACGGATTCTACCTGTTCCCCGTACTCTCCCTGATTCTATGATTTTCCGGTACTGACCCTGATCCTACAATTTTTCGGCACTCGTTCGGACAGTTTTTCGGTACTCGCACGGATTCTACCTTTTCCCCGTACTCACCCCGATTCTATGATTTTCCGTACTTACCCTGATTCTAGAATTTTTCGGTACTCGCACGGATTCTACCTTTTCGCCGTAGTCTCCCCGATTCTATGATTTTCCGGTACTGACCCTGATCCTACAATTTTTCGGCACTCGTTCGGACAGTTTTTCGGTACTCGCTCGGATTCTACCTTTTCCCCGTAGTCTCCCCGATTCTATGATTTTCCGGTACTGACCCTGATTCTAAAATTTTTCGGCACCCGTTCGGACAGTTTTTCGGTACTCGCACGGATTCTACCTGTTCCCCGTAGTCTCCCCGATTCTATGATTTTCCGGTACTGACCCTGATTCTACAATTTTTCGGCACCCGTTCGGACAGTTTTTCGGTACTCACACGGATTCTACCTTTTCCCCGTACTCACCCCGATTCTATGATTTTCCGTACTTACCCTGATTCTAGAATTTTTCGGTACTCGCACGGATTCTACCATTTCGCCGTAGTCTCCCCGATTCTATGATTTTCCGGTACTGACCCTGATTCTACAATTTTTCGGCACCCGTTCGGACAGTTTTTCGGTACTCGCACGGATTCTACCTTTTCCCGTTACTCTCCCCGATTCTTTGATTTTCCGGTACTGACCCTGATTCTAGCATTTTTCCGTACTCGTTCGGACAGTTTTTCGGTACTCGCACGGATTCTACTTTTTCCCCGTACTCACCCCGATTCTATGATTTTCCGGTACTGACCCTGATTCTAGAATTTTTCGACACTGGTTCGGACAGTTTTTCGGTACTCGCACGGATTCTACCTGTTCCCCGTACTCTCCCCGATTCTATGATTTTCCGGTACTGACCCTGATCCTACAATTTTTCGGCACTCGTTCGGACAGTTTTTCGGTACTCGCACGGATTCTACCTTTTCCCCGTACTCACCTCGATTCTATGATTTTCCGGTACTGACCCTGATTCTAGAATTTTTCGGCACTCATTCGGACAGTTTTTCGGTACTCGCACGGATTCTACCTTTTCCCCGTGGTCTCCCCGATTCTATGATTTTCCGGTACTGACCCTGATTCTACCATTTTTTGGCACTCGTTCGGACAGTTTTTCGGTACTCGCACGGATTCTACCTGTTCCCCGTACTCTCCCCGATTCTATGATTTTCCGGTACTGACCCTGATCCTACAATTTTTCGGCACTCGTTCGGACAGTTTTTCGGTACTCGCACGGATTCTACCTTTTCCCCGTACTCACCTCGATTCTATGATTTTCCGGTACTGACCCTGATTCTAGAATTTTTCGGCACTCATTCGGACAGTTTTTCGGTACTCGCACGGATTCTACCTTTTCCCCGTGGTCTCCCCGATTCTATGATTTTCCGGTACTGACCCTGATTCTACCATTTTTTGGCACTCGTTCGGACAGTTTTTCGGTACTCGCACGGATTCTACCTGTTCCCCGTACTCTCCCCGATTCTATGATTTTCCGGTACTGACCCTGATCCTACAATTTTTCGGCACTCGTTCGGACAGTTTTTCGGTACTCGCTCGGATTCTACCTTTTCCCCGTAGTCTCCCCGATTCTATGATTTTCCGGTACTGACCCTGATTCTAAAATTTTTCGGCACCCGTTCGGACAGTTTTTCGGTACTCGCACGGATTCTACCTGTTCCCCGTAGTCTCCCCGATTCTATGATTTTCCGGTACTGACCCTGATTCTACAATTTTTCGGCACCCGTTCGGACAGTTTTTCGGTACTCACACGGATTCTACCTTTTCCCCGTACTCACCCCGATTCTATGATTTTCCGTACTTACCCTGATTCTAGAATTTTTCGGTACTCGCACGGATTCTACCATTTCGCCGTAGTCTCCCCGATTCTATGATTTTCCGGTACTGACCCTGATTCTACAATTTTTCGGCACCCGTTCGGACAGTTTTTCGGTACTCGCACGGATTCTACCTTTTCCCGTTACTCTCCCCGATTCTTTGATTTTCCGGTACTGACCCTGATTCTAGCATTTTTCCGTACTCGTTCGGACAGTTTTTCGGTACTCGCACGGATTCTACTTTTTCCCCGTACTCACCCCGATTCTATGATTTTCCGGTACTGACCCTGATTCTAGAATTTTTCGACACTGGTTCGGACAGTTTTTCGGTACTCGCACGGATTCTACCTGTTCCCCGTACTCTCCCCGATTCTATGATTTTCCGGTACTGACCCTGATCCTACAATTTTTCGGCACTCGTTCGGACAGTTTTTCGGTACTCGCACGGATTCTACCTTTTCCCCGTACTCACCTCGATTCTATGATTTTCCGGTACTGACCCTGATTCTAGAATTTTTCGGCACTCATTCGGACAGTTTTTCGGTACTCGCACGGATTCTACCTTTTCCCCGTGGTCTCCCCGATTCTATGATTTTCCGGTACTGACCCTGATTCTACCATTTTTTGGCACTCGTTCGGACAGTTTTTCGGTACTCGCACGGATTCTACCTGTTCCCCGTACTCTCCCCGATTCTATGATTTTCCGGTACTGACCCTGATCCTACAATTTTTCGGCACTCGTTCGGACAGTTTTTCGGTACTCGCTCGGATTCTACCTTTTCCCCGTAGTCTCCCCGATTCTATGATTTTCCGGTACTGACCCTGATTCTAAAATTTTTCGGCACCCGTTCGGACAGTTTTTCGGTACTCGCACGGATTCTACCTGTTCCCCGTAGTCTCCCCGATTCTATGATTTTCCGGTACTGACCCTGATTCTACAATTTTTCGGCACCCGTTCGGACAGTTTTTCGGTACTCACACGGATTCTACCTTTTCCCCGTACTCACCCCGATTCTATGATTTTCCGTACTTACCCTGATTCTAGAATTTTTCGGTACTCGCACGGATTCTACCATTTCGCCGTAGTCTCCCCGATTCTATGATTTTCCGGTACTGACCCTGATTCTACAATTTTTCGGCACCCGTTCGGACAGTTTTTCGGTACTCGCACGGATTCTACCTTTTCCCGTTACTCTCCCCGATTCTTTGATTTTCCGGTACTGACCCTGATTCTAGCATTTTTCCGTACTCGTTCGGACAGTTTTTCGGTACTCGCACGGATTCTACTTTTTCCCCGTACTCACCCCGATTCTATGATTTTCCGGTACTGACCCTGATTCTAGAATTTTTCGACACTGGTTCGGACAGTTTTTCGGTACTCGCACGGATTCTACCTGTTCCCCGTACTCTCCCCGATTCTATGATTTTCCGGTACTGACCCTGATCCTACAATTTTTCGGCACTCGTTCGGACAGTTTTTCGGTACTCGCACGGATTCTACCTGTTCCCCGTACTCTCCCCGATTCTATGATTTTCCGGTACTGACCCTGATCCTACAATTTTTCGGCACTCGTTCGGACAGTTTTTCGGTACTCGCACGGATTCTACCTTTTCCCCGTACTCACCCCGATTCTATGATTTTCCGGTACTGACCCTGATTCTAGAATTTTTCGGCACTCATTCGGACAGTTTTTCGGTACTCGCACGGATTCTACCTTTTCCCCGTACTCACCCCGATTCTATGATTTTCCGTACTTACCCTGATTCTAGAATTTTTCGGTACTCGCACGGATTCTACCTTTTCGCCGTAGTCTCCCCGATTCTATGATTTTCCGGTACTGACCCTGATCCTACAATTTTTCGGCACCCGTTCGGACAGTTTTTCGGTACTCGCACGGATTCTACCTGTTCCCCGTACTCTCCCCGATTCTATGATTTTCCGGTACTGACCCTGATTCTACAATTTTTCGGCACCCGTTCGGACAGTTTTTCGGTACTCCCACGGATTCTACCTTTTCCCCGTACTCTCCCCGATTCTATGATTTTCCGGTACTGACCCTGATCCTACAATTTTTCGGCACTCGTTCCGACAGTTTTTCGGTACTCGCACGGATTCTACCTTTTCCCCGTACTCACCCCGATTCTATGATTTTCCGTACTTACCCTGATTCTAGAATTTTTTGGTACTCGCACGGATTCTACCTTTTCGCCGTAGTCTCCCCGATTCTATGATTTTCCGGTACTGACCCTGATCCTACAATTTTTCGGCACCCGTTCGGACAGTTTTTCGGTACTCGCACGGATTCTACCTTTTCGCCGTAGTCTCCCCGATTCTATGATTTTCCGGTACTGACCCTGATCCTACAATTTTTCGGCACCCGTTCGGACAGTTTTTCGGTACTCGCTCGGATTCTACCTTTTCCCCGTAGTCTCCCCGATTCTATGATTTTCCGGTACTGACCCTGATTCTAGAATTTTTCGGCACTCATTCGGACAGTTTTTCGGTACTCGCACGGATTCTACCTTTTCCCCGTGGTCTCCCCGATTCTATGATTTTCCGGTACTGACCCTGATTCTACCATTTTTTGGCACTCGTTCGGACAGTTTTTCGGTACTCGCACGGATTCTACCTGTTCCCCGTAGTCTCCCCGATTCTATGATTTTCCGGTACTGACCCTGATTCTACAATTTTTCGGCACCCGTTCGGACAGTTTTTCGGTACTCACACGGATTCTACCTTTTCCCCGTACTCACCCCGATTCTATGATTTTCCGTACTTACCCTGATTCTAGAATTTTTCGGTACTCGCACGGATTCTACCATTTCGCCGTAGTCTCCCCGATTCTATGATTTTCCGGTACTGACCCTGATTCTACAATTTTTCGGCACCCGTTCGGACAGTTTTTCGGTACTCGCACGGATTCTACCTTTTCCCGTTACTCTCCCCGATTCTTTGATTTTCCGGTACTGACCCTGATTCTACCATTTTTCCGTACTCGTTCGGACAGTTTTTCGGTACTCGCACGGATTCTACTTTTTTCCCGTACTCACCCCGATTCTATGATTTTCCGGTACTGACCCTGATTCTAGAATTTTTCGGCACTGGTTCGGACAGTTTTTCGGTACTCGCACGGATTCTACCTGTTCCCCGTACTCTCCCCGATTCTATGATTTTCCGGTACTGACCCTGATCCTACAATTTTTCGGCACTCGTTCGGACAGTTTTTCGGTACTCGCACGGATTCGACCTTTTCCCCGTACTCACCCCGATTCTATGATTTTCCGTACTTACCCTGATTCTAGAATTTTTCGGTACTCGCACGGATTCTACCTTTTCGCCGTAGTCTCCCCGATTCTATGATTTTCCGGTACTGACCCTGATGCTACAATTTTTCGGCACCCGTTCGGACAGTTTTTCGGTACTCGCACGGATTCGACCTTTTCCCCGTACTCACCCCGATTCTATGATTTTCCGTACTTACCCTGATTCTAGAATTTTTCGGTACTCGCACGGATTCTACCTTTTCGCCGTAGTCTCCCCGATTCTATGATTTTCCGGTACTGACCCTGATCCTACAATTTTTCGGCACCCGTTCGGACAGTTTTTCGGTACTCGCACGGATTCTACCTTTTCGCCGTAGTCTCCCCGATTCTATGATTTTCCGGTACTGACCCTGATCCTACAATTTTTCGGCACCCGTTCGGACAGTTTTTCGGTACTCGCTCGTATTCTACCTTTTCCCCGTAGTCTCCCCGATTCTATGATTTTCCGGTACTGACCCTGATTCTACAATTTTTCGGCACCCGTTCGGACAGTTTTTCGGTACTCGCACGGATTCTACCTGTTCCCCGTACTCTCCCCGATTCTATGATTTTCCGGTACTGACCCTGATTCTACAATTTTTCGGCACCCGTTCGGACAGTTTTTCGGTACTCCCACGGATTCTACCTTTTCCCCGTACTCTCCCCGATTCTATGATTTTCCGGTACTGACCCTGATCCTACAATTTTTCGGCACTCGTTCGTACAGTTTTTCGGTACTCGCACGGATTCTACCTTTTCCCCGTACTCACCCCGATTCTATGATTTTCCGTACTTACCCTGATTCTAGAATTTTTCGGTACTCGCACGGATTCTACCTTTTCGCCGTAGTCTCCCCGATTCTATGATTTTCCGGTACTGACCCTGATCCTACAATTTTTCGGCACCCGTTCGGACAGTTTTTCGGTACTCGCACGGATTCTACCTTTTCGCCGTAGTCTCCCCGATTCTATGATTTTCCGGTACTGACCCTGATCCTACAATTTTTCGGCACCCGTTCGGACAGTTTTTCGGTACTCGCACGGATTCTACCTTTTCGCCGTAGTCTCCCCGATTCTATGATTTTCCGGTACTGACCCTGATCCTACAATTTTTCGGCACCCGTTCGGACAGTTTTTCGGTACTCGCTCGTATTCTACCTTTTCCCCGTAGTCTCCCCGATTCTATGATTTTCCGGTACTGACCCTGATTCTACAATTTTTCGGCACCCGTTCGGACAGTTTTTCGGTACTCGCACGGATTCTACCTGTTCCCCGTACTCTCCCCGATTCTATGATTTTCCGGTACTGACCCTGATTCTACAATTTTTCGGCACCCGTTCGGACAGTTTTTCGGTACTCCCACGGATTCTACCTTTTCCCCGTACTCTCCCCGATTCTATGATTTTCCGGTACTGACCCTGATCCTACAATTTTTCGGCACTCGTTCGTACAGTTTTTCGGTACTCGCACGGATTCTACCTTTTCCCCGTACTCACCCCGATTCTATGATTTTCCGTACTTACCCTGATTCTAGAATTTTTCGGTACTCGCACGGATTCTACCTTTTCGCCGTAGTCTCCCCGATTCTATGATTTTCCGGTACTGACCCTGATCCTACAATTTTTCGGCACCCGTTCGGACAGTTTTTCGGTACTCGCACGGATTCTACCTTTTCGCCGTAGTCTCCCCGATTCTATGATTTTCCGGTACTGACCCTGATCCTACAATTTTTCGGCACCCGTTCGGACAGTTTTTCGGTACTCGCTCGGATTCTACCTTTTCCCCGTAGTCTCCCCGATTCTATGATTTTCCGGTACTGACCCTGATTCTAGAATTTTTCGGCACTCATTCGGACAGTTTTTCGGTACTCGCACGGATTCTACCTTTTCCCCGTGGTCTCCCCGATTCTATGATTTTCCGGTACTGACCCTGATTCTACCATTTTTTGGCACTCGTTCGGACAGTTTTTCGGTACTCGCACGGATTCTACCTGTTCCCCGTAGTCTCCCCGATTCTATGATTTTCCGGTACTGACCCTGATTCTACAATTTTTCGGCACCCGTTCGGACAGTTTTTTGGTACTCACACGGATTCTACCTTTTCCCCGTACTCACCCCGATTCTATGATTTTCCGTACTTACCCTGATTCTAGAATTTTTCGGTACTCGCACGAATTCTACCATTTCGCCGTAGTCTCCCCGATTCTATGATTTTCCGGTACTGACCCTGATTCTACAATTTTTCGGCACCCGTTCGGACAGTTTTTCGGTACTCGCACGGATTCTACCTTTTCCCGTTACTCTCCCCGATTCTTTGATTTTCCGGTACTGACCCTGATTCTACCATTTTTCCGTACTCGTTCGGACAGTTTTTCGGTACTCGCACGGATTCTACTTTTTCCCCGTACTCACCCCGATTCTATGATTTTCCGGTACTGACCCTGATTCTAGAATTTTTCGGCACTGGTTCGGACAGTTTTTCGGTACTCGCACGGATTCTACCTGTTCCCCGTACTCTCCCCGATTCTATGATTTTCCGGTACTGACCCTGATCCTACAATTTTTCGGCACTCGTTCGGACAGTTTTTCGGTACTTGCACGGATTCTACCTGTTCCCCGTACTCTCCCCGATTCTATGATTTTCCGGTACTGACCCTGATCCTACAATTTTTCGGCACTCGTTCGGACAGTTTTTCGGTACTCGCACGGATTCTACCTTTTCCCCGTACTCACCTCGATTCTATGATTTTCCGGTACTGACCCTGATTCTAGAATTTTTCGGCACTCATTCGGACAGTTTTTCGGTACTCGCACGGATTCTACCTTTTCCCCGTGGTCTCCCCGATTCTATGATTTTCCGGTACTGACCCTGATTCTACCATTTTTTGGCACTCGTTCGGACAGTTTTTCGGTACTCGCACGGATTCTACCTGTTCCCCGTACTCTCCCCGATTCTATGATTTTCCGGTACTGACCCTGATCCTACAATTTTTCGGCACTCGTTCGGACAGTTTTTCGGTACTCGCACGGATTCTACCTTTTCCCCGTACTCACCCCGATTCTATGGTTTTCTGGTACTGACCCTGATTGTACCATTTTTCGGTACTCGTTCGGACAGTTTTTCGGTACTCGCACGGATTCCACGTTTTCCCCGTACTCTCCCCGATTCTATGGTTTTCCGGTACTGACCCTGATTCTAGAATTTTTCGGCACTCGTTCGGACAGTTTTTCGGTACTCGCACGGATTCTACCTTTTCCCCGTACTCTCCCCGATTCTATGATTTTCCGGTACTGACCCTGATTCTACAATTTTTCGGCACCCGTTCGGACAGTTTTTCGGTACTCCCACGGATTCTACCTTTTCCCCGTACTCTCCCCGATTCTATGATTTTCCGGTACTGACCCTGATCCTACAATTTTTCGGCACTCGTTCGGACAGTTTTTCGGTACTCGCACGGATTCTACCTTTTCCCCGTACTCACCCCGATTCTATGATTTTCCGTACTTACCCTGATTCTAGAATTTTTCGGTACTCGCACGGATTCTACCTTTTCGCCGTAGTCTCCCCGATTCTATGATTTTCCGGTACTGACCCTGATCCTACAATTTTTCGGCACCCGTTCGGACAGTTTTTCGGTACTCGCACGGATTCTACCTTTTCGCCGTAGTCTCCCCGATTCTATGATTTTCCGGTACTGACCCTGATCCTACAATTTTTCGGCACCCGTTCGGACAGTTTTTCGGTACTCGCTCGGATTCTACCTTTTCCCCGTAGTCTCCCCGATTCTATGATTTTCCGGTACTGACCCTGATTCTACAATTTTTCGGCACCCGTTCGGACAGTTTTTCGGTACTCGCACGGATTCTACCTGTTCCCCGTAGTCTCCCCGATTCTATGATTTTCCGGTACTGACCCTGATTCTACAATTTTTCGGCACCCGTTCGGACAGTTTTTCGGTACTCACACGGATTCTACCTTTTCCCCGTACTCTCCCCGATTCTATGATTTTCCGGTACTGACCCTGATCCTACAATTTTTCGGCACTCGTTCGGACAGTTTTTCGGTACTCGCACGGATTCTACCTTTTCCCCGTACTCTCCCCGATTCTATGATTTTCCGGTACTGACCCTAATTCTACCATTTTTCCGTACTCGTTCGGACAGTTTTTCGGTACTCGCACGGATTCTACCTTTTCCCCGTACTCACCCCGATTCTATGGTTTTCTGGTACTGACCCTGATTGTACCATTTTTCGGTACTCGTTCGGACAGTTTTTCGGTACTCGCACGGATTCCACGTTTTCCCTGTACTCTCCCCGATTCTATGGTTTTCCGGTACTGACCCTGATTGTACCATTTTTCGGTACTCGTTCGGACAGTTTTTCGGTACTTGCACGGATTCTACCTTTTCCCCGTAGTCTCCCCGATTCTATGATTTTCCGGTACTGACCCTCATTCTACCATTTTTCGGTACTCGTTCGGACAGTTTTTCGGTACTCGCTCGGATTCTACCTTTTCCCCGTAGTCTCCCCGATTCTATGATTTTCCGGTACTGACCCTGATTCTACCATTTTTCGGTACTGGTTCGAACAGTTTTTCGGTACTTGCACGGATTCTACCTTTTCCCCGTACTCTCTCCGATTCTATGATTTTCCGGTACTGACCCTGATTCAACAATTTTTCGGCACTCGTTCGGACAGTTTTTCGGTACTCGCTCGGATTCTACCTTTTCCCCGTAGTCTCCCCGATTCTATGATTTTCCGGTACTGACCCTGATTCTACCATTTTTCGGCACTCGTTCGGACAGTTTTTCGGTACTCGCACGGATTCTACCTTTTCCCCGTACTCTCCCCGATTCTATGATTTTCCGGTACTGACCCTGATACTACCATTTTTCGGCACTCGTTCGGACAGTTTTTCGGTACTCGCACGGATTCTACCTTTTCCCCGTACTCACCCCGATTCTATGGTTTTCTGGTACTGACCCTGATTGTACCATTTTTCGGTACTCGTTCGGACAGTTTTTCGGTACTCGCACGGATTCCACGTTTTCCCCGTACTCTCCCCGATTCTATGGTTTTCCGGTACTGACCCTGATTGTACCATTTTTCGGTACTCATTCGGACAGTTTTTCGGTACTCGCACGGATTCTACCTTTTCGCCGTACTCTCCCCGATTCTATGATTTTCAAGTACTGACCCTGATTCTAGAATTTTTCGGCACCCGTTCGGACATTTTTTCGGTACTCGCTCGGATTCTACCTTTTCCCCGTAGTGTCCCCGATTCTATGATTTTCCGGTACTGACCCTGATTCTACCATTTTTCGGCACTCGTTCGGACAGTTTTTCGGTACTCGCACAGATTGTACCTTTTCCCCGTAGGCTCCCCGATTCTATGATTTTCCGGTACTGACCCTGATTCTACAATTTTTCGGCACCCGTTCGGACAGTTTATCGGTACTTGCACGGATTCTACCTTTTCCCCGTACTCTCCCCGATTCTATGATTTTCCGGTACTGACCCTAATTCTACCATTTTCCCGTACTGGTTCGGACAGTTTTTCGGTACTCGCACGGATTCTACCTTTTCCCCTTACTCACCCCGAGTCTATGATTTTCCGGTACTGACCCTGATTTTACAATTTTTCGGCACCCGTTCGGACAGTTTTTCAGTACTTGCACGGATTCTACCTTTTCCCCGTACTCTCCCCGATTCTATGATTTTCCGGTACTGACCCTAATTCTACCATTTTTCCGTACTCGTTCGAACAGTTTTTCGGTACTCGCACGGATTCTACCTTTTCCCCGTACTCATCCCCATTCTATGGTTTTCCGGTACTGACCCTGATTCTACCATTTTTCGGCACTCGTTCGGACAGTTTTTTGGTACTCGCACGGATTCTACTTTTTCCCCGTACTCTCCCCGATTCTATGATTTTCCGGTACTGACCCTCATTCTACCATTTTTCGGTACTCGTTCGGACAGTTTTTCGGTACTCGCACGGATTCTACATTTTCCCCGTACTCTCCCCGATTCTATGATTTTCCGGTACTGACCCTGATTCTAGAATTTTTCGGCACTCGTTCGGACAGTTTTTCGGTACTCGCACGGATTCTACCTTTTCCCCGTAGTCTCCCCGATTCTATGATTTTCCGGTACTGACCATGATTCTACAATTTTTCGGCACCCGTTCGGACAGTTGGTGGGTACTCGCACGGATTCTACCTTTTCCCCGTACTCTCCCCGATTCTATGATTTTCCGGTACTGACCCTGATTCTAGAATTTTTCGGCACTCGTTCGGACAGTTTTTCGGTACTCGCACGGATTCTACCTTTTCCCCGTAGTCTCCCCGATTCTATGATTTTCCGGTACTGACCCTGATTCTACCATATTTCGGCACTCGTTCGGACAGTTTTTCGGTACTCGCACGGATTCTACCTTTTCCCCGTACTCCCCCCGATTCTATGATTTTCCGGTACTGACCCTGATTCTACAATTTTTCGGCACTCGTTCGGACTGTTTTTCGGTACTCGCAAGGATTCTACCTTTTCCCCGTAGTCTCCCCGATTCTATGATTTTCCGGTACTGACCCTGATCCTACAATTTTTCGGCACTCGTTCGGACAGTTTTTCGGTACTCGCACGGATTCTACCTTTTCCCCGTACTCACCCCGATTTTATGATTTTCCGTACTTACCCTGATTCTAGAATTTTTCGGTACTCGCACGTATTCTACCTTTTCCCCGTAGTCTCCCCGATTCTATGATTTTCCGGTACTGACCCGGATTCTACAATTTTTCGGCACCCGTTCGGACAATTTTTCGGTACTCGCACGGATTCTACCTGTTCCCCGTACTCTCCCCGATTCTATGATTTTCCGGTACTGACCCTGATTCTACAATTTTTCGGCACCCGTTCGGACAATTTTTCGGTACTCGCACGGATTCTACCTGTTCCCCGTACTCTCCCCGATTCTATGATTTTCCGGTACTGACCCTGATTCTACAATTTTTCGGCACCCGTTCGGACAGTTTTTCGGTACTCGCACGGATACTACCTTTTCCCCGTAGTCTCCCCGATTCTATGATTTTCCGGTACTGACCCTCATTCTACCATTTTTCGGTACTCGTTCGGACAGTTTTTCGGTACTCCCACGGATTCTACCTTTTCCCCGTACTCTCCCCGATTCTATGATTTTCCGGTACTGACCCTGATTCTACAATTTTTCGGCACCCGTTCGGACAGTTTTTCGGTACTCGCACGGATACTACCTTTTCCCCGTAGTCTCCCCGATTCTATGATTTTCCGGTACTGACCCTCATTCTACCATTTTTCGGTACTGGTTCGAACAGTTTTTCGGTACTTGCACGGATTCTACCTTTTCCCCGTACTCTCCCCGATTCTATGATTTTCCGGTACTGACCCTAATTCTACCATTTTTCGGCACTCGTTCGGACAGTTTTTCGGTACTCGCACGGATTCTACCTTTTCCCCGTACTCACCCCGATTCTATGATTTTCCGGTACTGACCCTGATTCTAGAATTTTTCGGCACTCGTTCGGACAGTTTTTCGGTACTCGCACGGATTCTACCTTTTCCCCGTAGTATCCCCGGTTCTATGATTTTCCGGTACTGACCCTGATTCTACAATATTTCGGCACTCGTTCGGACAGTATTTCGGTACTCGCACGGATTCTACCTTTTCCCCGTAGTCTCCCCGATTCTATGATTTGCTGGTACTGACCCTGATTCTACAATTTTTCGGCACTCGTTCGGACAGTTTTTCGGAACTCGAACGGATTCTACCTTTTCCCCGTACTCTCCCCGATTCTATGATTTTCCGGTACTGACCCTGATTCGACAATTTTTCGGCACTCGTTCGGACAGTTTTTCGGTACTCGCACGGATTCTACCTTTTCGCTGTAGTCTCCCCGAGTCTATGATTTTCCGGTACTAACCCTGATTCTACAATTTTTCGGCACCCGTTCGGACAGTTTTTCGGTACTCGCACGGATTCTACCTTTTCCCCGTACTCTCCCCGATTCTATGATTTTCCGGTACTGACCCTAATTCTACCATTTTTCGGCACTCGTTCGGACAGTTTTTCGGTACTCGCACGGATTCTACCTTTTCCCCGTACTCACCCCGATTCTATGATTTTCCGGTACTGACCCTGATTCTAGAATTTTTCGGCACCCGTTCGGACAGTTTTTCGGTACTCGCACGGATTCTACCTTTTCCCCGTAGTATCCCCGATTCTATGATTTTCCGGTACTGACCCTGATTCTACAATTTTTCGGCACTCGTTCGGACAGTTTTTCGGTACTCGCACGGATTCTACCTTTTCGCCGTAGTCTCCCCGAGTCTATGATTTTCCGGTACTAACCCTGATTCTACAATTTTTCGGCACCCGTTCGGACAGTTTTTCGGTACTCGCACGGATTCTACCTTTTCCCCGTACTCTCCCCGATTCTATGATTTTCCGGTACTGACCCTGATTCTAGAATTTTTCGGCACTCGTTCGGACAGTTTTTCGGTACTCGCACGGATTCTACCTTTTCCCCGTAGTATCCCCGATTCTATGATTTTCCGGTACTGACCCTGATTCTACAATTTTTCGGCACTCGTTCGGACAGTTTTTCGGTACTCGCACGGATTCTACCTTTTCGCCGTAGTCTCCCCGAGTCTATGATTTTCCGGTACTAACCCTGATTCTACAATTTTTCGGCACCCGTTCGGACAGTTTTTCGGTACTCGCACGGATTCTACCTTTTCCCCGTACTCTCCCCGATTCTATGATTTTCCGGTACTGACCCTGATTCTACAATTTTTCGGCACTCTTTCGGACAGTATTTCGGTACTCGCACGGATTCTACCTTTTCCCCGTACTCTCCCCGATTCTATGATTTTCCGGTACTGACCCTGATTCTACCATTTTTCCGTACTCGTTCGGACAGTTTTTCGGTACTCGCACGGATTCTACCTTTTCCCAGTAGTCTCCCCGATTCTATGATTTTCCGGTACTGACCCTGATTCTACAATTTTTCGGCACTCGTTCGGACAGTTTTTCGGTACTCGCACGGATTCTACCTTTTCGCCGTAGTCTCCCCGATTCTATGATTTTCCGGTACTGACCCTGATTCTAGAATTTTTCGGCACTCGTTCGGACAGTTTTTCGGTACTCGCACGGATTCTAGCTTGTCCCCGTAGTATCCCCGATTCTATGATTTTTCGGTACTGACCCTGATTCTACAATTTTTCGGCACTCGTTCGGACAGTTTTTCGGTACTCGCACGGATTCTACCTTTTCCCCATACTCACCCCGATTCTATGATTTTCCGGTACTGACCCTGATTCTACCATTTTTCCGTAGTCGTTCGGACAGTTTTTCGGTACTCGCACGGATTCTACCTTTTCGCCGTAGTCTCCCCGATTCTATGATTTTCCGGTACTGACCCTGATTCTACAATTTTTCGGCACCCGTTCGGACAGTTTGTCGGTACTCGCACGGATTCTACCTTTTCCCCGTACTCACCCCGATTCTATGATTTTCCGGTACTGACCCTGATTCTAGAATTTATCGGCACTCGTTGGGACAGTTTTTCGGTACTCGCACGGATTCTACCTTTTCCCCATACTCACCCCGATTCTATGATTTTCCGGTACTGACCCTAATTCTACCATTTTTCGGCACTCGTTCGGACAGTTTTTCGGTACTCGCACGGATTCTACCTTTTCCCCGTACTCACCCCGATTCTATGATTTTCCGGTACTGACCCTGATTCTACAATTTTTCGGCACTCGTTCGGACAGTTTTTCGGTACTCGCACGGATTCTACCTTTTCGCCGTAGTCTCCCCGAGTCTATGATTTTCCGGTACTAACCCTGATTCTACAATTTTTCGGCACCCGTTCGGACAGTTTTTCGGTACTCGCACGGATTCTACCTTTTCCCCGTACTCTCCCCGATTCTATGATTTTCCGGTACTGACCCTGATTCTACCATTTTTCCGTACTCGTTCGGACAGTTTTTCGGTACTCGCACGGATTCTACCTTTTCCCAGTAGTCTCCCCGATTCTATGATTTTCCGGTACTGACCCTGATTCTACAATTTTTCGGCACTCGTTCGGACAGTTTTTCGGTACTCGCACGGATTCTACCTTTTCGCCGTAGTCTCCCCGATTCTATGATTTTCCGGTACTGACCCTGATTCTAGAATTTTTCGGCACTCGTTCGGACAGTTTTTCGGTACTCGCACGGATTCTAGCTTGTCCCCGTAGTATCCCCGATTCTATGATTTTCCGGTACTGACCCTGATTCTACAATTTTTCGGCACTCGTTCGGACAGTTTTTCGGTACTCGCACGGATTCTACCTTTTCCCCATACTCACCCCGATTCTATGATTTTCCGGTACTGACCCCGATTCTACCATTTTTCCGTAGTCGTTCGGACAGTTTTTCGGTACTCGCACGGATTCTACCTTTTCGCCGTAGTCTCCCCGATTCTATGATTTTCCGGTACTGACCCTGATTCTACAATTTTTCGGCACCCGTTCGGACAGTTTGTCGGTACACGCACGGATTCTACCTTTTCCCCGTACTCACCCCGATTCTATGATTTTCCGGTACTGACCCTGATTCTAGAATTTATCGGCACTCGTTGGGACAGTTTTTCGGTACTCGCACGGATTCTACCTTTTCCCCATACTCACCCCGATTCTATGATTTTCCGGTACTGACCCTAATTCTACCATTTTTCGGCACTCGTTCGGACAGTTTTTCGGTACTCGCACGGATTCTACCTTTTCCCCGTACTCACCCCGATTCTACGATTTTCCGGTACTGAACCTGATTCTAGAATTTTTCGGCACTCGTTCGGACAGTTTTTCGGTACTCGCACGGATTCTACCTTTTCGCCGTAGTCTCCCCGATTCTATGATTTTCCGGTACTGACCCTGATTCTACAATTTTTCGGCACCCGTTCGGACAGTTTGTCGGTACTCGCACGGATTCTACCTTTTCCCCGTACTCACCCCGATTCTATGATTTTCCGGTACTGACCCTGATTCTAGAATTTATCGGCACTCGTTGGGACAGTTTTTCGGTACTCGCACGGATTCTACCTTTTCCCCATACTCACCCCGATTCTATGATTTTCCGGTACTGACCCTAATTCTACCATTTTTCGGCACTCGTTCGGACAGTTTTTCGGTACTCGCACGGATTCTACCTTTTCCCCGTACTCACCCCGATTCTATGATTTTCCGGTACTGACCCTGATTCTAGAATTTTTCGGCACTCGTTCGGACAGTTTTTCGGTACTCGCACGGATTCTACCTTTTCCCCGTAGTATCCCCGATTCTATGATTTTCCGGTACTGACCCTGATTCTACAATTTTTCGGCACTCGTTCGGACAGTTTTTCGGTACTCGCACGGATTCTACCTTTTCGCCGTAGTCTCCCCGAGTCTATGATTTTCCGGTACTAACCCTGATTCTACAATTTTTCGGCACCCGTTCGGACAGTTTTTCGGTACTCGCACGGATTCTACCTTTTCCCCGTACTCTCCCCGATTCTATGATTTTCCGGTACTGACCCTGATTCTACAATTTTTCGGCACTCTTTCGGACAGTATTTCGGTACTCGCACGGATTCTACCTTTTCCCCGTACTCTCCCCGATTCTATGATTTTCCGGTACTGACCCTGATTCTACCATTTTTCCGTACTCGTTCGGACAGTTTTTCGGTACTCGCACGGATTCTACCTTTTCCCAGTAGTCTCCCCGATTCTATGATTTTCCGGTACTGACCCTGATTCTACAATTTTTCGGCACTCGTTCGGACAGTTTTTCGGTACTCGCACGGATTCTACCTTTTCGCCGTAGTCTCCCCGATTCTATGATTTTCCGGTACTGACCCTGATTCTAGAATTTTTCGGCACTCGTTCGGACAGTTTTTCGGTACTCGCACGGATTCTAGCTTGTCCCCGTAGTATCCCCGATTCTATGATTTTTCGGTACTGACCCTGATTCTACAATTTTTCGGCACTCGTTCGGACAGTTTTTCGGTACTCGCACGGATTCTACCTTTTCCCCATACTCACCCCGATTCTATGATTTTCCGGTACTGACCCTGATTCTACCATTTTTCCGTAGTCGTTCGGACAGTTTTTCGGTACTCGCACGGATTCTACCTTTTCGCCGTAGTCTCCCCGATTCTATGATTTTCCGGTACTGACCCTGATTCTACAATTTTTCGGCACCCGTTCGGACAGTTTGTCGGTACTCGCACGGATTCTACCTTTTCCCCGTACTCACCCCGATTCTATGATTTTCCGGTACTGACCCTGATTCTAGAATTTATCGGCACTCGTTGGGACAGTTTTTCGGTACTCGCACGGATTCTACCTTTTCCCCATACTCACCCCGATTCTATGATTTTCCGGTACTGACCCTAATTCTACCATTTTTCGGCACTCGTTCGGACAGTTTTTCGGTACTCGCACGGATTCTACCTTTTCCCCGTACTCACCCCGATTCTATGATTTTCCGGTACTGACCCTGATTCTACAATTTTTCGGCACTCGTTCGGACAGTTTTTCGGTACTCGCACGGATTCTACCTTTTCGCCGTAGTCTCCCCGAGTCTATGATTTTCCGGTACTAACCCTGATTCTACAATTTTTCGGCACCCGTTCGGACAGTTTTTCGGTACTCGCACGGATTCTACCTTTTCCCCGTAGTCTCCCCGATTCTATGATTTTCCGGTACTGACCCTCATTCTACCATTTTTCGGTACTGGTTCGAACAGTTTTTCGGTACTTGCACGGATTCTACCTTTTCCCCGTACTCTCCCCGATTCTATGATTTTCCGGTACTGACCCTAATTCTACCATTTTTCGGCACTCGTTCGGACAGTTTTTCGGTACTCGCACGGATTCTACCTTTTCCCCGTACTCACCCCGATTCTATGATTTTCCGGTACTGACCCTGATTCTAGAATTTTTCGGCACTCGTTCGGACAGTTTTTCGGTACTCGCACGGATTCTACCTTTTCCCCGTAGTATCCCCGGTTCTATGATTTTCCGGTACTGACCCTGATTCTACAATATTTCGGCACTCGTTCGGACAGTATTTCGGTACTCGCACGGATTCTACCTTTTCCCCGTAGTCTCCCCGATTCTATGATTTGCTGGTACTGACCCTGATTCTACAATTTTTCGGCACTCGTTCGGACAGTTTTTCGGAACTCGAACGGATTCTACCTTTTCCCCGTACTCTCCCCGATTCTATGATTTTCCGGTACTGACCCTGATTCGACAATTTTTCGGCACTCGTTCGGACAGTTTTTCGGTACTCGCACGGATTCTACCTTTTCGCTGTAGTCTCCCCGAGTCTATGATTTTCCGGTACTAACCCTGATTCTACAATTTTTCGGCACCCGTTCGGACAGTTTTTCGGTACTCGCACGGATTCTACCTTTTCCCCGTACTCTCCCCGATTCTATGATTTTCCGGTACTGACCCTGATTCTACCATTTTTCCGTACTCGTTCGGACAGTTTTTCGGTACTCGCACGGATTCTACCTTTTCGCCGTAGTCTCCCCGATTCTATGATTTTCCGGTACTGACCCTGATTCTACAATTTTTCGGCACCCGTTCGGACAGTTTGTCGGTACTCGCACGGATTCTACCTTTTCCCCGTACTCACCCCGATTCTATGATTTTCCGGTACTGACCCTGATTCTAGAATTTATCGGCACTCGTTGGGACAGTTTTTCGGTACTCGCACGGATTCTACCTTTTCCCCATACTCACCCCGATTCTATGATTTTCCGGTACTGACCCTAATTCTACCATTTTTCGGCACTCGTTCGGACAGTTTTTCGGTACTCGCACGGATTCTACCTTTTCCCCGTACTCACCCCGATTCTATGATTTTCCGGTACTGACCCTGATTCTAGAATTTTTCGGCACTCGTTCGGACAGTTTTTCGGTACTCGCACGGATTCTACCTTTTCCCCGTAGTATCCCCGATTCTATGATTTTCCGGTACTGACCCTGATTCTACAATTTTTCGGCACTCGTTCGGACAGTTTTTCGGTACTCGCACGGATTCTACCTTTTCGCCGTAGTCTCCCCGAGTCTATGATTTTCCGGTACTAACCCTGATTCTACAATTTTTCGGCACCCGTTCGGACAGTTTTTCGGTACTCGCACGGATTCTACCTTTTCCCCGTACTCTCCCCGATTCTATGATTTTCCGGTACTGACCCTGATTCTACAATTTTTCGGCACTCGTTCGGACAGTTTTTCGGTACTCGCACGGATTCTACCTTTTCGCCGTAGTCTCCCCGATTCTATGATTTTCCGGTACTGACCCTGATTCTAGAATTTTTCGGCACTCGTTCGGACAGTTTTTCGGTACTCGCACGGATTCTAGCTTGTCCCCGTAGTATCCCCGATTCTATGATTTTTCGGTACTGACCCTGATTCTACAATTTTTCGGCACTCGTTCGGACAGTTTTTCGGTACTCGCACGGATTCTACCTTTTCCCCATACTCACCCCGATTCTATGATTTTCCGGTACTGACCCTGATTCTACCATTTTTCCGTAGTCGTTCGGACAGTTTTTCGGTACTCGCACGGATTCTACCTTTTCGCCGTAGTCTCCCCGATTCTATGATTTTCCGGTACTGACCCTGATTCTACAATTTTTCGGCACCCGTTCGGACAGTTTGTCGGTACTCGCACGGATTCTACCTTTTCCCCGTACTCACCCCGATTCTATGATTTTCCGGTACTGACCCTGATTCTAGAATTTATCGGCACTCGTTGGGACAGTTTTTCGGTACTCGCACGGATTCTACCTTTTCCCCATACTCACCCCGATTCTATGATTTTCCGGTACTGACCCTAATTCTACCATTTTTCGGCACTCGTTCGGACAGTTTTTCGGTACTCGCACGGATTCTACCTTTTCCCCGTACTCACCCCGATTCTATGATTTTCCGGTACTGACCCTGATTCTACAATTTTTCGGCACTCGTTCGGACAGTTTTTCGGTACTCGCACGGATTCTACCTTTTCGCCGTAGTCTCCCCGAGTCTATGATTTTCCGGTACTAACCCTGATTCTACAATTTTTCGGCACCCGTTCGGACAGTTTTTCGGTACTCGCACGGATTCTACCTTTTCCCCGTAGTCTCCCCGATTCTATGATTTTCCGGTACTGACCCTCATTCTACCATTTTTCGGTACTGGTTCGAACAGTTTTTCGGTACTTGCACGGATTCTACCTTTTCCCCGTACTCTCCCCGATTCTATGATTTTCCGGTACTGACCCTAATTCTACCATTTTTCGGCACTCGTTCGGACAGTTTTTCGGTACTCGCACGGATTCTACCTTTTCCCCGTACTCACCCCGATTCTATGATTTTCCGGTACTGACCCTGATTCTAGAATTTTTCGGCACTCGTTCGGACAGTTTTTCGGTACTCGCACGGATTCTACCTTTTCCCCGTAGTATCCCCGGTTCTATGATTTTCCGGTACTGACCCTGATTCTACAATATTTCGGCACTCGTTCGGACAGTATTTCGGTACTCGCACGGATTCTACCTTTTCCCCGTAGTCTCCCCGATTCTATGATTTGCTGGTACTGACCCTGATTCTACAATTTTTCGGCACTCGTTCGGACAGTTTTTCGGAACTCGAACGGATTCTACCTTTTCCCCGTACTCTCCCCGATTCTATGATTTTCCGGTACTGACCCTGATTCGACAATTTTTCGGCACTCGTTCGGACAGTTTTTCGGTACTCGCACGGATTCTACCTTTTCGCTGTAGTCTCCCCGAGTCTATGATTTTCCGGTACTAACCCTGATTCTACAATTTTTCGGCACCCGTTCGGACAGTTTTTCGGTACTCGCACGGATTCTACCTTTTCCCCGTACTCTCCCCGATTCTATGATTTTCCGGTACTGACCCTGATTCTACCATTTTTCCGTACTCGTTCGGACAGTTTTTCGGTACTCGCACGGATTCTACCTTTTCGCCGTAGTCTCCCCGATTCTATGATTTTCCGGTACTGACCCTGATTCTACAATTTTTCGGCACCCGTTCGGACAGTTTGTCGGTACTCGCACGGATTCTACCTTTTCCCCGTACTCACCCCGATTCTATGATTTTCCGGTACTGACCCTGATTCTAGAATTTATCGGCACTCGTTGGGACAGTTTTTCGGTACTCGCACGGATTCTACCTTTTCCCCATACTCACCCCGATTCTATGATTTTCCGGTACTGACCCTAATTCTACCATTTTTCGGCACTCGTTCGGACAGTTTTTCGGTACTCGCACGGATTCTACCTTTTCCCCGTACTCACCCCGATTCTATGATTTTCCGGTACTGACCCTGATTCTAGAATTTTTCGGCACTCGTTCGGACAGTTTTTCGGTACTCGCACGGATTCTACCTTTTCCCCGTAGTATCCCCGATTCTATGATTTTCCGGTACTGACCCTGATTCTACAATTTTTCGGCACTCGTTCGGACAGTTTTTCGGTACTCGCACGGATTCTACCTTTTCGCCGTAGTCTCCCCGAGTCTATGATTTTCCGGTACTAACCCTGATTCTACAATTTTTCGGCACCCGTTCGGACAGTTTTTCGGTACTCGCACGGATTCTACCTTTTCCCCGTACTCTCCCCGATTCTATGATTTTCCGGTACTGACCCTGATTCTACAATTTTTCGGCACTCGTTGGGACAGTTTTTCGGTACTCGCACGGATTCTACCTTTTCCCCATACTCACCCCGATTCTATGATTTTCCGGTACTGACCCTAATTCTACCATTTTTCGGCACTCGTTCGGACAGTTTTTCGGTACTCGCACGGATTCTACCTTTTCCCCGTACTCACCCCGATTCTATGATTTTCCGGTACTGACCCTGATTCTACAATTTTTCGGCACTCGTTCGGACAGTTTTTCGGTACTCGCACGGATTCTACCTTTTCGCCGTAGTCTCCCCGAGTCTATGATTTTCCGGTACTGACCCTGATTCTACAATTTTTCGGCACCCGTTCGGACAGTTTTTCGGTACTCGCACGGATACTACCTTTTCCCCGTAGTCTCCCCGATTCTATGATTTTCCGGTACTGACCCTCATTCTACCATTTTTCGGTACTGGTTCGAACAGTTTTTCGGTACTTGCACGGATTCTACCTTTTCCCCGTACTCTCCCCGATTCTATGATTTTCCGGTACTGACCCTAATTCTACCATTTTTCGGCACTCGTTCGGACAGTTTTTCGGTACTCGCACGGATTCTACCTTTTCCCCGTACTCACCCCGATTCTATGATTTTCCGGTACTGACCCTGATTCTAGAATTTTTCGGCACTCGTTCGGACAGTTTTTCGGTACTCGCACGGATTCTACCTTTTCCCCGTAGTATCCCCGGTTCTATGATTTTCCGGTACTGACCCTGATTCTACAATATTTCGGCACTCGTTCGGACAGTATTTCGGTACTCGCACGGATTCTACCTTTTCCCCGTAGTCTCCCCGATTCTATGATTTGCTGGTACTGACCCTGATTCTACAATTTTTCGGCACTCGTTCGGACAGTTTTTCGGAACTCGAACGGATTCTACCTTTTCCCCGTACTCTCCCCGATTCTATGATTTTCCGGTACTGACCCTGATTCGACAATTTTTCGGCACTCGTTCGGACAGTTTTTCGGTACTCGCACGGATTCTACCTTTTCGCTGTAGTCTCCCCGAGTCTATGATTTTCCGGTACTAACCCTGATTCTACAATTTTTCGGCACCCGTTCGGACAGTTTTTCGGTACTCGCACGGATTCTACCTTTTCCCCGTACTCTCCCCGATTCTATGATTTTCCGGTACTGACCCTGATTCTACCATTTTTCCGTACTCGTTCGGACAGTTTTTCGGTACTCGCACGGATTCTACCTTTTCGCCGTAGTCTCCCCGATTCTATGATTTTCCGGTACTGACCCTGATTCTACAATTTTTCGGCACCCGTTCGGACAGTTTGTCGGTACTCGCACGGATTCTACCTTTTCCCCGTACTCACCCCGATTCTATGATTTTCCGGTACTGACCCTGATTCTAGAATTTATCGGCACTCGTTGGGACAGTTTTTCGGTACTCGCACGGATTCTACCTTTTCCCCATACTCACCCCGATTCTATGATTTTCCGGTACTGACCCTAATTCTACCATTTTTCGGCACTCGTTCGGACAGTTTTTCGGTACTCGCACGGATTCTACCTTTTCCCCGTACTCACCCCGATTCTATGATTTTCCGGTACTGACCCTGATTCTAGAATTTTTCGGCACTCGTTCGGACAGTTTTTCGGTACTCGCACGGATTCTACCTTTTCCCCGTAGTATCCCCGATTCTATGATTTTCCGGTACTGACCCTGATTCTACAATTTTTCGGCACTCGTTCGGACAGTTTTTCGGTACTCGCACGGATTCTACCTTTTCGCCGTAGTCTCCCCGAGTCTATGATTTTCCGGTACTAACCCTGATTCTACAATTTTTCGGCACCCGTTCGGACAGTTTTTCGGTACTCGCACGGATTCTACCTTTTCCCCGTACTCTCCCCGATTCTATGATTTTCCGGTACTGACCCTGATTCTACAATTTTTCGGCACTCTTTCGGACAGTATTTCGGTACTCGCACGGATTCTACCTTTTCCCCGTACTCTCCCCGATTCTATGATTTTCCGGTACTGACCCTGATTCTACCATTTTTCCGTACTCGTTCGGACAGTTTTTCGGTACTCGCACGGATTCTACCTTTTCCCAGTAGTCTCCCCGATTCTATGATTTTCCGGTACTGACCCTGATTCTACAATTTTTCGGCACTCGTTCGGACAGTTTTTCGGTACTCGCACGGATTCTACCTTTTCGCCGTAGTCTCCCCGATTCTATGATTTTCCGGTACTGACCCTGATTCTAGAATTTTTCGGCACTCGTTCGGACAGTTTTTCGGTACTCGCACGGATTCTAGCTTGTCCCCGTAGTATCCCCGATTCTATGATTTTTCGGTACTGACCCTGATTCTACAATTTTTCGGCACTCGTTCGGACAGTTTTTCGGTACTCGCACGGATTCTACCTTTTCCCCATACTCACCCCGATTCTATGATTTTCCGGTACTGACCCTGATTCTACCATTTTTCCGTAGTCGTTCGGACAGTTTTTCGGTACTCGCACGGATTCTACCTTTTCGCCGTAGTCTCCCCGATTCTATGATTTTCCGGTACTGACCCTGATTCTACAATTTTTCGGCACCCGTTCGGACAGTTTGTCGGTACTCGCACGGATTCTACCTTTTCCCCGTACTCACCCCGATTCTATGATTTTCCGGTACTGACCCTGATTCTAGAATTTATCGGCACTCGTTGGGACAGTTTTTCGGTACTCGCACGGATTCTACCTTTTCCCCATACTCACCCCGATTCTATGATTTTCCGGTACTGACCCTAATTCTACCATTTTTCGGCACTCGTTCGGACAGTTTTTCGGTACTCGCACGGATTCTACCTTTTCCCCGTACTCACCCCGATTCTATGATTTTCCGGTACTGACCCTGATTCTACAATTTTTCGGCACTCGTTCGGACAGTTTTTCGGTACTCGCACGGATTCTACCTTTTCGCCGTAGTCTCCCCGAGTCTATGATTTTCCGGTACTAACCCTGATTCTACAATTTTTCGGCACCCGTTCGGACAGTTTTTCGGTACTCGCACGGATTCTACCTTTTCCCCGTACTCTCCCCGATTCTATGATTTTCCGGTACTGACCCTGATTCTACCATTTTTCCGTACTCGTTCGGACAGTTTTTCGGTACTCGCACGGATTCTACCTTTTCCCAGTAGTCTCCCCGATTCTATGATTTTCCGGTACTGACCCTGATTCTACAATTTTTCGGCACTCGTTCGGACAGTTTTTCGGTACTCGCACGGATTCTACCTTTTCGCCGTAGTCTCCCCGATTCTATGATTTTCCGGTACTGACCCTGATTCTAGAATTTTTCGGCACTCGTTCGGACAGTTTTTCGGTACTCGCACGGATTCTAGCTTGTCCCCGTAGTATCCCCGATTCTATGATTTTCCGGTACTGACCCTGATTCTACAATTTTTCGGCACTCGTTCGGACAGTTTTTCGGTACTCGCACGGATTCTACCTTTTCCCCATACTCACCCCGATTCTATGATTTTCCGGTACTGACCCCGATTCTACCATTTTTCCGTAGTCGTTCGGACAGTTTTTCGGTACTCGCACGGATTCTACCTTTTCGCCGTAGTCTCCCCGATTCTATGATTTTCCGGTACTGACCCTGATTCTACAATTTTTCGGCACCCGTTCGGACAGTTTGTCGGTACACGCACGGATTCTACCTTTTCCCCGTACTCACCCCGATTCTATGATTTTCCGGTACTGACCCTGATTCTAGAATTTATCGGCACTCGTTGGGACAGTTTTTCGGTACTCGCACGGATTCTACCTTTTCCCCATACTCACCCCGATTCTATGATTTTCCGGTACTGACCCTAATTCTACCATTTTTCGGCACTCGTTCGGACAGTTTTTCGGTACTCGCACGGATTCTACCTTTTCCCCGTACTCACCCCGATTCTACGATTTTCCGGTACTGAACCTGATTCTAGAATTTTTCGGCACTCGTTCGGACAGTTTTTCGGTACTCGCACGGATTCTACCTTTTCGCCGTAGTCTCCCCGATTCTATGATTTTCCGGTACTGACCCTGATTCTACAATTTTTCGGCACCCGTTCGGACAGTTTGTCGGTACTCGCACGGATTCTACCTTTTCCCCGTACTCACCCCGATTCTATGATTTTCCGGTACTGACCCTGATTCTAGAATTTATCGGCACTCGTTGGGACAGTTTTTCGGTACTCGCACGGATTCTACCTTTTCCCCATACTCACCCCGATTCTATGATTTTCCGGTACTGACCCTAATTCTACCATTTTTCGGCACTCGTTCGGACAGTTTTTCGGTACTCGCACGGATTCTACCTTTTCCCCGTAGTATCCCCGATTCTATGATTTTCCGGTACTGACCCTGATTCTACAATTTTTCGGCACTCGTTCGGACAGTTTTTCGGTACTCGCACGGATTCTACCTTTTCGCCGTAGTCTCCCCGAGTCTATGATTTTCCGGTACTAACCCTGATTCTACAATATTTCGGCACCCGTTCGGACAGTTTTTCGGTACTCGCACGGATTCTACCTTTTCCCCGTACTCTCCCCGATTCTATGATTTTCCGGTACTGACCCTGATTCTACAATTTTTCGGCACTCTTTCGGACAGTATTTCGGTACTCGCACGGATTCTACCTTTTCCCCGTACTCTCCCCGATTCTATGATTTTCCGGTACTGACCCTAATTCTACCATTTTTCGGCACTCGTTCGGACAGTTTTTCGGTACTCGCACGGATTCTACCTTTTCCCCGTACTCACCCCGATTCTATGATTTTCCGGTACTGAACCTGATTCTAGAATTTTTCGGCACTCGTTCGGACAGTTTTTCGGTACTCGCACGGATTCTACCTTTTCGCCGTAGTCTCCCCGATTCTATGATTTTCCGGTACTGACCCTGATTCTACAATTTTTCGGCACCCGTTCGGACAGTTTGTCGGTACTCGCACGGATTCTACCTTTTCCCCGTACTCACCCCGATTCTATGATTTTCCGGTACTGACCCTAATTCTAGAATTTATCGGCACTCGTTGGGACAGTTTTTCGGTACTCGCACGGATTCTACCTTTTCCCCATACTCACCCCGATTCTATGATTTTCCGGTACTGACCCTAATTCTACCATTTTTCGGCACTCGTTCGGACAGTTTTTCGGTACTCGCACGGATTCTACCTTTTCCCCGTACTCACCCCGATTCTATGATTTTCCGGTACTGACCCTGATTCTAGAATTTTTCGGCACTCGTTCGGACAGTTTTTCGGTACTCGCACGGATTCTACCTTTTCCCCGTAGTATCCCCGATTCTATGATTTTCCGGTACTGACCCTGATTCTACAATTTTTCGGCACTCGTTCGAACAGTTTTTCGGTACTCGCACGGATTCTACCTTTTCGCCGTAGTCTCCCCGATTCTATGATTTTCCGGTACTGACCCTAATTCTACAATTTTTCGGCACCCGTTCGGACAGTTTTTCGGTACTCGCACGGATTCTACCTTTTCCCCGTAGTCTCCCCGATTCTATGATTTTCCGGTACTGACCCTGATTCTACAATTTTTCGGCACTCGTTCGGACAGTTTTTCGGTACTCGCACGGATTCTACCTTTTCGCCGTAGTCTCCCCGATTCTATGATTTTCCGGTACTGACCCTGATTCTAGAATTTTTCGGCACTCGATCGGACAGTTTTTCGGTACTCGCACGGATTCTAGCTTGTCCCCGTAGTATCCCCGATTCTATGATTTTTCGGTACTGACCCTGATTCTACAATTTTTCGGCACTCGTTCGGACAGTTTTTCGGTACTCGCACGGATTCTACCTTTTCCCCATACTCACCCCGATTCTATGATTTTCCGGTACTGACCCTGATTCTACCATTTTTCCGTAGTCGTTCGGACAGTTTTTCGGTACTCGCACGGATTCTACCTTTTCGCCGTAGTCTCCCCGATTCTATGATTTTCCGGTACTGACCCTGATTCTAGAATTTATCGGCACTCGTTCGGACAGCTTTTCGGTACTCGCACGGATTCTACCTTTTCCCCGTACTCACCCCGATTCTATGATTTTCCGGTACTGACCCTAATTCTACCATTTTTCGGCACTCGTTCGGACAGTTTTTCGGTACTCGCACGGATTCTACCTTTTCCCCGTACTCACCCCGATTCTATGATTTTCCGGTACTGAACCTGATTCTAGAATTTTTCGCCACTCGTTCGGACAGTTTTTCGGTACTCGCACGGATTCTACCTTTTCGCCGTAGTCTCCCCGATTCTATGATTTTCCGGTACTGACCCTGATTCTAGAATTTTTCGGCACTCGTTCGGACAGTTTTTCGGTACTCGCACGGATTCTAGCTTGTCCCCGTAGTATCCCGATTCTATGATTTTCCGGTACTGACCCTGATTCTACAATTTTTCGGCACTCGTTCGGACAGTTTTTCGGTACTCGCACGGATTCTACCTTTTCCCCATACTCACCCCGATTCTATGATTTTCCGGTACTGACCCTGATTCTACCATTTTTCCGTAGTCGTTCGGACAGTTTTTCGGTACTCGCACGGATTCTACCTTTTCGCCGTAGTCTCCCCGATTCTATGATTTTCCGGTACTGACCCTGATTCTACAATTTTTCGGCACCCGTTCGGACAGTTTGTCGGTACACGCACGGATTCTACCTTTTCCCCGTACTCACCCCGATTCTATGATTTTCCGGTACTGACCCTGATTCTAGAATTTATCGGCACTCGTTCGGACAGTTTTTCGGTACTCGCACGGATTCTACCTTTTCCCCATACTCACCCCGATTCTATGATTTTCCGGTACTGACCCTAATTCTACCATTTTTCGGCACTCGTTCGGACAGTTTTTCGGTACTCGCACGGATTCTACCTTTTCCCCGTACTCACCCCGATTCTATGATTTTCCGGTACTGAACCTGATTCTAGAATTTTTCGGCACTCGTTCGGACAGTTTTTCGGTACTCGCACGGATTCTACTTTTTCGCCGTAGTCTCCCCGATTCTATGATTTTCCGGTACTGACCCTGATTCTACAATTTTTCGGCACCCGTTCGGACAGTTTGTCGGTACTCGCACGGATTCTACCTTTTCCCCGTACTCACCCCGATTCTATGATTTTCCGGTACTGACCCTGATTCTAGAATTTATCGGCACTCGTTGGGACAGTTTTTCGGTACTCGCACGGATTCTACCTTTTCCCCGTAGTCTCCCCGATTCTATGATTTTCGGGTACTGACCCTGATTCTACAATTTTTCGGCACCCGTTCGGACAGTTTTTCGGTACTCGCACGGATTCTACCTTTTCCCCGTAGTCTACCCGATTATATGATTTTCCGGTACTGACCCTGATTCTACCATTTTTCCGTACTCGTTCGGACAGTTTTTCGGTGCTCGCACGGATTCTACCTTTTTGCCGTAGTCTCCCCGATTCTATGATTTTCCGGTACTGACCCTGATTCTAGAATTTTTTGGCACTCGTTCGGACAGTTTTTCGGTACTCGCACGGATTCTACCTTTTCCCCGTAGTCTCCCCGATTCTATGATTTTCCGGTACTGACCCTGATTCTACCATTTTTCGGCACTCGTTCGGACAGTTTTTCGGTACTCGCACGGATTCTACCTTTTCCCCGTACTCCCCCCGATTCTATGATTTTCCGGTACTGACCCTGATTCTACCATTTTTCCGTACTCGTTCGGACAGTTTTTCGGTACTCGCACGGATTCTACCTTTTCGCCGTAGTCTCCCCGATTCTATGATTTTCCGGTACTGACCCTGATTCTACAATTTTTCGGCACCCGTTCGGACAGTTTGTCGGTACTCGCACGGATTCTACCTTTTCCCCGTACTCACCCCGATTCTATGATTTTCCGGTACTGACCCTGATTCTAGAATTTATCGGCACTCGTTGGGACAGTTTTTCGGTACTCGCACGGATTCTACCTTTTCCCCGTAGTCTCCCCGATTCTATGATTTTCGGGTACTGACCCTGATTCTACAATTTTTCGGCACCCGTTCGGACAGTTTTTCGGTACTCGCACGGATTCTACCTTTTCCCCGTAGTCTCCCCGATTCTATGATTTTCGGGTACTGACCCTGATTCTACAATTTTTCGGCACCCGTTCGGACAGTTTTTCGGTACTCGTACAGATTCTACCTTTTCCCCGTAGTCTACCCGATTATATGATTTTCCGGTACTGACCCTGATTCTACCATTTTTCCGTACTCGTTCGGACAGTTTTTCGGTGCTCGCACGGATTCTACCTTTTTGCCGTACTCTCCCCGATTCTATGATTTTCCGGTACTGACCCTGATTCTAGAATTTTTGGGCACTCGTTCGAACAGTTTTTCGGTACTCGCACGGATTCTACCTTTTCCCCGTAGTCTCCCCGATTCTATGATTTTCCGGTACTGACCCTGATTCTACCATTTTTCGGCACTCGTTCGGACAGTTTTTCGGTACTCGCACGGATTCTACCTTTTCCCCGTACTCCCCCCGATTCTATGATTTTCCGGTACTGACCCTGATTCTACCATTTTTCCGTACTCGTTCACACAGTTTTTCGGTACTCGCACGGATTCTACCTTTTCCCCGTAGTCTCCCCGATTCTATGATTTTCAGGTACTGACCCTGATTCTACTATTTTTCGGCACCCGTTCGGACAGTTTTTCGGTACTCGCACGGATTCTACCTTTTCCCCGTACTCACCCCGATTCTATGATTTTCCGGTACTGAACCTGATTCTAGAATTTTTCGGCACTCGTTCGGACAGTTTTTCGGTACTCGCACGGATTCTACCTTTTCGCCGTAGTCTCCCCGATTCTATGATTTTCCGGTACTGACCCTGATTCTACAATTTTTCGGCACCCGTTCGGACAGTTTGTCGGTACTCGCACGGATTCTACCTTTTCCCCGTACTCACCCCGATTCTATGATTTTCCGGTACTGACCCTGATTCTAGAATTTTTCGGCACTCGTTCGGACAGTTTTTCGGTACTCGCACGGATTCTACCTTTTCCCCGTAGTATCCCCGATTCTATGATTTTCCGGTACTGACCCTGATTCTACAATTTTTCGGCACTCGTTCGAACAGTTTTTCGGTATTCGCACGGATTCTACCTTTTCGCCGTAGTCTCCCCGATTCTATGATTTTCCGGTACTGACCCTGATTCTACAATTTTTCGGCACCCGTTCGGACAGTTTTTCGGTACTCGCACGGATTCTACCTTTTCCCCGTAGTCTCCCCGATTCTATGATTTTCCGGTACTGACCCTGATTCTACAATTTTTCGGCACTCGTTCGGACAGTTTTTCGGTACTCGCACGGATTCTACCTTTTCGCCGTAGTCTCCCCGATTCTATGATTTTCCGGTACTGACCCTGATTCTACAATTTTTCGGCACCCGTTCGGACAGTTTGTCGGTACACGCACGGAGTCTACCTTTTCCCCGTACTCACCCCGATTCTATGATTTTCCGGTACTGACCCTGATTCTAGAATTTATCGGCACTCGTTCGGACAGCTTTTCGGTACTCGCACGGATTCTACCTTTTCCCCGTACTCACCCCGATTCTATGATTTTCCGGTACTGACCCTAATTCTACCATTTTTCGGCACTCGTTCGGACAGTTTTTCGGTACTCGCACGGATTCTACCTTTTCCCCGTACTCACCCCGATTCTATGATTTTCCGGTACTGAACCTGATTCTAGAATTTTTCGGCACTCGTTCGGACAGTATTTCGGTACTCGCAGGGATTCTACCTTTTCGCCGTAGTCTCCCCGATTCTATGATTTTCCGGTACTGACCCTGATTCTAGAATTTTTCGGCACTCGTTCGGACAGTTTTTCGGTACTCGCACGGATTCTAGCTTGTCCCCGTAGTATCCCCGATTCTATGATTTTCCGGTACTGACCCTGATTCTACAATTTTTCGGCTCCCGTTCGGACAGTTTTTCGGTACTCGCACGGATTCTACATTTTCCCCGTACTCTCCCCGATTCTATGATTTTCCGGTACTGACCCTGATTCTACCATTTTTCCGTACTCGTTCGGACAGTTTTTCGGTACTCGCACGGATTCTACCTTTTCCCCGTAGTCTCCCCGATTCTATGATTTTCCGGTACTGACCCTGATTCTACAATTTTTCGGCACCCGTTCGGACAGTTTGTCGGTACTCGCACGGATTCTACATTTTCCCCGTACTCTCCCCGATTCTATGATTTTCCGGTACTGACCCTGATTCTACCATTTTTCCGTACTCGTTCGGACAGTTTTTCGGTACTCGCACGGATTCTACCTTTTCCCCGTAGTCTCCCCGATTCTATGATTTTCCGGTACTGACCCTGATTCTACAATTTTTCCGTAGTCGTTCGGACAGTTTGTCGGTACTCGCACGGATTCTACCTTTTTGCCGTACTCTCCCCGATTCTATGATTTTCCGGTACTGACCCTGATTCTAGAATTTTTCGGCACCCGTTCGGACAGTTTTTCGGTACCCGCACGGATTCTACCTTTTCCCCGTACTCTCCCCGATTCTATGATTTTCCGGTAATGACCCTGATTCTAAAATTTTTCGGCACTCGTTCG